>APFE031182098.1:131351-160748 GCA_000404065.3 Pinus taeda
GCAAAAACTACTTACTAGAAATAGTTAAGCATCTGATAGTACACTGTCCCACATCTGATCTCAACTGGGTCTCTGACAGAACTGACATGCAACAATTATCCATGAGTGAATCCTTAGTTATCTAAAATAATAGTTGTCACATGCATGCTAGCATTAACAAAACATATTTTATTATTTTAACAACTTGTTAAAATAATCTAAACTGGACTTGACTAGATAGAACTAATTCAACTGATTCTCTCATTATAGAACTGAACCTTATCTCCTTTAATCAAGGGATAAATTCCTAAATCAAGGGAGAAAATAATTGCATGATCTCACAAAGATTTCAAGTTTAATTTTTCATAATTAATTAACTCATGGAGATTAATTAATTAATATTTTAAACTGTTGTTAAGACCAAAATTAATTTTACTTCCTATAGATAGACTAGGGACTACTATAAATAGGAAGGGACCCAGAAATGTTATTTTTAGAACTTTCTAGTTTTAGCAGTTTCACCTCTCACCCAATGTTGCCAATGACCTCACTGGTCAAACTACTATTTTTAGACATGCTATTTTTAGTAGGTCTATTTTTAGCACATTTTAAATTTAGCATTTCTTGTTGCACACTTTTCAACAAAAAGTAGTAACTGAGCATAAGGTTGTTGAATTTCTGAGGGAGAATATCTTCTACAAATTTGGTTTTCCAAGGGAATTAGTCATTGATCAAGGAACACAATTTACATCAAGTTTGATTGAGGACCTTATGAGGCAGCACCACATCAAGCATAGGACACCTACTGCCTATCACCCTTAAGCAAATGGGCAGGTGGATGTCACTAATAGAGCATTAAATAACATTCTTACAAAGGTTGTTAGCAGTAACAAAGAAGATTGGGTAGACATACTTGTGGAAGCTACTTGGGCCTACAACACAACTTGGAATACCACCACTAGATTCACTCTCTTTGAGTTGGTCTATGGGAAGAAGACCCTATTGTCTATTGAATTTGAGTACAATACCTTGAGGAGGGCAGCTCAGTTAGACTTGGATCTCACTTCAGTACAATAGGAAAGGCTTCTCCAGCTCAATGGTCTAGATGAATTCATAATGAAAACCCTCCTACACACTAAGGTAATCCAACTACATAAGAAGATTTGGCATGAAAAAAACATTAGAAAAAGGAATTTCCAAGAAGGAGATTGGGCCTTGTTGTATGATTCCATATTTAAGGATTTCAAGGGGAAGTTGATGACATGATGGTTGGGTCCCTATCTAGTAGAGAAGTGTCATGATAATGGGTCTGTCCAAATCAGAACCATTGATGAGGAATGGATTCCATTGCTTGTCAATGGTCATAGGTTGAAATTGTACAAGAAAACTTTGTCCAAGGAAGAATTTTTCAGTTCAGTTAGCAAAGAGTTAAATGTGATTGGGAGGCTCATATCGCTTAGTCCACCAAAATTATAAAAAAAAACAAAAAAGGGAAAAAAGTAATAAGAGGGCCTAGACGAAAACCTCCATGAGGCATCTGAGGCCCACTCCTGAGTTGAAAACCTCTTTGAGGCAACCAAGAGGTACAAAAGGGAAGATAAAAATAAAATATTCCCAGGTGAAAACCTCCTCTGAGGCGCCTAGGGTAGGCATGCAGGCTGAAAACTTCTACAGAAGTAGCGTTCTTGTCTAAAAAAAAAAAGAGAGAGAAAAAAAACAAAAGAGATAAGAGAAACACATGGAAGGAGCTCTTACATATTTCTGCTAACATTCTTCTTCTTTTGCACGACTTCACATAGTTGGCATATTTTATGGCCACAAGATGAAACCTACAAGTTTCCATCCATATACCTCATCTAGACACTCTCCACTCACATACCCTTCTCTCTCCATCGTCCAATTAACCTGACACTCCAACTTTACCCCCTCGTTGTGATGTTATAGGTGGAACTTGTATTGCTACAAAAGGTCTTGTAATGTTATGGGAGGAACCTGTAGTGCTACAGGAGGGGGATCCAATGGGAAGAGAAGGCCATAAGGACATGCTGCCTCTAGGAAATGATAAAGGTGGGTCCTCCAATGATTCATTCATCACCCATCCATTCCATTTAGCCAAAACTTGCTCAAAATTCGTACTCTATCCTACCTCTAAAAAAAAAAACATAGAAACACGTTTTCTATTCCTCCAACATCTACACCACTTCCTCATGAATCGAACCCCATCCTCATGACCTGTCATAATTTCCCCTCTAGACCAACATGCAAGATGAATACTTCAAGGGACGATTAAGTGACTACTATAGGGAGAAAAATCCTTTTGTAGCAGCCCGTGCAGTCACAACATAAATCCCTAAGATATTTTTTTTCACCCACAAAAAGCATGATGGAACCATGTCTACAACCGAGAAGGGACACATCATCCTCAGGAAGGCATTCCACTAGTAGCAGCATCTTGGACATCAAGGAGGCACCTGCACACACACAACAAAGTTCTCAGTCAAGGTATCATCATGTTATGAAGACATGCACAAGAAACAAGAAAAAGAGTCAACTCCCTCTGATATCATGATGTTATATGGCCTAACTCCAGCATGCAACCAACTCCATCATTCAACCATCTCCAAAAATTCGATCCATAGTTAGGCTCAGGTATGGCAACCCGAACCTCTTCCCTATGCATAAAATGACTAAGATGTGTAATAGTTGAGAAAGGAATTTTAATAGGCTAGAGGTGGCCAACGAACCTAGCCACCCTCATCTAGTAAACTTAAGTTTGTATTAGTCACCCATGCAACGTGTAGATGTCAACTCAAAGTGAGGTGGTATTCACAAAGAGTGGGTGATAATCGCAAGGAGAGGGGAAATGATTAAAAGGAGTGGGGAAAACAGTCCAAAAAAGGAAACTCATGTATATGCCATGTCACCAAAGCACTTTGAGCCTTTTCCATCAAGATAATATTATCTACTAGGCTTGACTTCATTTGCACATTTGATTATTTCAAGAAATCAGTTAGAGGAAGGACAATCTATTGTTATCAGACCACTTAAGGTGCCACTGAGGAGTTTCGAAACTTGTTAGCAGCTGCTATGGGAGGAAGCTACAAGAAGTGCTGAGATGCTACAGGAGGGATGAGAAGGAGCCACAAGAGGAATTGAAGGGTGAAAGGGATCACAGTGACCCAAAATTGTCTCCAAACCCTCATGTTCACACAAAGCTATTTTCAAAAGATGTAAGTGGCATCTTCCTTCCTTGTTTTCCATCCACTTGCATGAGAATTCTACCTAAAATTGATAACCTGTAGTAGACAATTGAGCAGTAGGAGGTTTTTCTGAAAATTGTTTTGGGTAGAAGTAGAGAAAAATATTTTGTTTGATATTAATTCTAGCATCCTTCTCCCTAATTGATAAAAAATGAATTTAACATTGTTTCCACAACTGAGAGAGTGCTTTAATTTTTTGTTTTGAATTACACACCTAAATAACACCAAGGAGGGGCAGTAGAAGAAACAGGGGAAGAATTTAATAGAAGAGAACCCACAGACACCAAGAGGATTCACCAAAACCCCCCTGTAGTGAACATCTTCATAAGACATCAATGGTTGGGTTTCTTTGAACTGCTAAAAGGATATGATGATCATATCACCCATAAATTTTCCATGGCACTGCATCCTCAAGGGGAAGATATTGCCACTACTGTTGTCAGAGGATTGACCATATTATTAAGTTTTGAAACCATAAGTAGAGTGACCACGTTACCCTTGGGGGTTTAATGGAGAAAACAGGAGAAGTCATTAAGTGCGACAACCAGGAATAACTTCTTCATTCAGAAAGAGAAACCCATATAAGATAAGAGTGGAGTAAGAAGAGAATGCCTACCATACCCCTAGGATGAGGTGGCTTATCACATCCTCAAATATATATCTTCTGAAGGGAGATTTAGTGTGGTATATGCCTATCATTTGAGGTTACTTCATGAGTTAAGATTCAAAGTCAAATTGCCTCTCTCTCAAAGACTCAATGTTCCACATTTCCTCCTGCACTCAATCATTGAAATGAATTAGAATGCGAGGGAAGGAAAACATCAACATTTAGTCCACCATGCCTGATCAATTTAATTGTGATCGATTCTTTGAGCCACTTAAGGGACCCTTTCCTCTGGACTAATTTTGTGGACATGGATAGGGATATCTTCATTGAAAATCAAGCCATCACACTTGAAGAAAACCAACCTCTAACACTGGAGGTAGGGGAGGAAAAAACAAAAGAAGAGGCAGGTAGAACAGAGGAATAAGGAGAAACATGAACTAAGGGAGAAGAATTAATAAGAATAAGGGAAAAAACAAGTAGAAGAAAAAGGAATCCCTGAGAAGACTTCTAAATCCCAAGGAAAAGAGAAGCAAGGACATCAAACAAGTCTTTCTGCAGGGAATTCAGAGCAAGAAGTGGCTGTTAGATTGGCCACGTTAAGCACTCTTGTCAAGGCCAAATGGAGGCAACCAAGGAAAGGTCCCCTATATTTCAAAACAAGGAAAACCACTAGGATTAGGCATGGGAAACCATAACCTCCTTCAGAGGTCCCTATCGCTATTGAGGAGTCACCCAATAAAAAGGGAGAAGTGGGGCCTAGTGAAGGAAAGTTTGAGGAGATTACCTCTTGTAAGGGAAAAATCAAACCACCTGTGACATATGAGAGAACATCCACCACCAAGGAAATGACCTTCAAGAAATCCAAGACACAAGTTTCCCTTGAGAAAGCAGAAAAAAGAGGATCTACAAGAGAAAAATGGGCAGCTACAGGAGAAAAAGAGAATGCTACAGGAGCAGAAAGAGAAGCTACAAGAAGGAGAGACCACTTTAAAAGCAGATGAAAAATACCTCCAAGAGCTTCAAGAACCTGATCCACAACCCAAATTAGGGTCCTATTACAAATTTATTGAGGGAGGAAGGATCATACCTAAAACTTTTGCAATACCACTCCTATATGAGTTGGAAATAGAGAGAGGTAGAACAAATAAGTGGATGAAAATTGCCAAATCTAAGAACGTAGAAGATGTGGGCCTCATGGAGAAGAAAGTCACTGAAATGGGCAAGGAGTTGGGTGATTTGAGACTAAAAGAGTCAATTATGAGGGAGCAACTACAGATAGAAAACACAAGGTTGAGAGAGAAGCTGCAAGATAAAGATACACAACTTGCCACTATGGCAAGTCTCTCTATGGAAGCCATACAATGCAGGCATCCATCAAAATCCTATGCTTTTTTCCTCAAGGAACATTTGTTGCAATTAAAAATTAAGATATTAGCACAATTTGGATCTTTTCCTTTTCAAGACTACATACAATTTTTTGAGTTTTACAAACAAGCTAGTATGGAAGATATGACAAAGGTAGTTGAATTCTATATGCACAATTTCATTCTAACATATCTGAATTTCTAGGATCTGAATTCAAGATTGGGAGACATGCAACTAATGGCATTAGCATCTTGGTTGAATCATGAAGAGGCAAGGATTGAGGAAATGAAAAAGGCAAAAAAAGAAGAGAAGGAACCCTTGTACATCAGAGTAGAGCTAGTAAGCCCTAAAGATGTCATAAAAAATCATAACCTTATTGCCTCTACTCCAATTTTAGCACCTAGATACATAAAAACACAAGAGAAAGTCATTTTTAATTTTGAGGACACTTTTAGGATGCTAGGAACATAGAGTTTACACTCTTGTCAAAGAAGGTGGCATGCCTTACCCCACAATCTAAAAATCAGAGAGTATCGCTCTCCTGAAAGGTTAAGGAATGCCTTGGAAAGAACCCCATTGTACAAAAGAACCACGCAAAGACTGAAAATCAAATGGATATGGCTCAAACTCAGTCCACCTTTGTTGTTTTCTTACAAGAAGAAGGGAACCAGGTAGAGGAACAAAAGGTGTGGACAAAGATAAAGACAAATGCAGGTTTTTATCCACAAGAGGTCACACCAACTAAGGTTCCTTGGGACGTTAGAGAGGCCACGAGGGCCATGAATGAGCTTCACGTGGATGACTAAGTTGCTCAAAGGATGAGAAACACCTTCAACAATGGGGTGATGATGAGTCCCATCAATAGGTATATATTAAAGTTCATTATGCTATCCTCTAGCCTTAAAACTACCCTTTTCTCACATTTATTCACATTTTTTGTTATAATATGCTTAGTAAGAAGAGTAAAAGGTGTTTTTCATAGTATGTGGCCTAATGTGATTAAATTGCAAGAAATAAGTATTTTTGAGGCATTTACTATGCAGGGTGTTAGAAAATTATATATTACGGAGCAATGGAACACATAAAATATTGCAGAAATATAAACACAGAAAACACATAAAACAAGAGAGACACAGATATGCGTGGTTCACCCAGTTTGGGCTACGTCCACCCTGACCAGCCAGTCCTTCCTTTCTATTATCCAGCAAAATGAAGAGACACAACCTACAACAGATCCGTTGTAATATCCTCTGTTTTCTCTCACAGTCTCACCTCTCTCTTTCTCGCTCAGAGAATACACATCTATTACACAGCCTCAAATACAATGCTCTCATACAAAGAGAGGGGTTGCCTTCTAGGGCAAAAAACCTAAACTAAACATAAGTTCTACCGTCAGATCATCTGCCTAATGAATGGCCCAAATTGACTAGAAATTACTATACTTTTACAAGGCAATTTTACATCTGTTTTAGCTTCGGGGGCGCTGCCCCTGAAATCCCCGCTGGGGGACCGCTGGCCCCCGGACCCCCTAGTTGAGGGGGATCGGTCCCCCTGAACCCCCGCAGGGGGGGGGGTGGGGGAGTCCCCCTGTCACACAGAATGAGTCGAGGTTGCGGATAAGATCGACCTTCCTAGTATCTAAAGATATCTAGTGACAAGCAAGCCAATCAAAAACTATCTTTCTCTAAATATGCAATTAAAAACAAAGGCATACAAGTGTTTTACTACCTTGGGTCCAATGCAAGTTTGTGGAAGCCTCGCTCCCTCGCTCCAAATGAGCTTCCTTGAAGTGTAAGTCTGCAAACACAAACAAGCAAACAAATTAAATATCACCTGAAAATCCAATATCATAAAGCATATTCATCATAATGATCAAGGAGATTATGAAACAAACCACATAAGACAATTTGTTGAGAAAAATGAATCTAATTGTATTAATTCAAATGAAAGAAGAACTTTACAACCTATGCCTTGATGCTGTATAAGCTCCTCCCAGGGTCCGACAAGAAGTCTCCTCTACTTTGACAAGTTTCACTCACTTCCCAATGAAACCAAAAAGGTATGTGATCTCTCCTCTCAAGTTTAAATAGGAAGTCCCAATTCCATCAACATTTACCCTCAAAATGTCCAGCTTCTAACCTCTCTAGCAACTGACCCAATGCCTTAATTTATAGTGCAATGGAGGGAAGTTACTAGGTCCTCCTTCAAAGGGATAAAGCCCTCCTTCAAAGGGATAGCTCCTCCTATCAAGGGATTAACTCCTTCTCTTTTGGGATGCATGAACCACTTTGGAGCGAACAATCCACATCAAAATCCTTCTAGAAACATCTAGATTTAACCCAAAAGTGAGTTTTTTAGGATAAGCTTGCACCTTTTTGACTTTTACAGGGGTACGCACCCACCCCTTTACAGACAGAGCGTGCAGGTACGTAGGTATTTTGAACAAAGAGTGCGGGTCCGCAGGTAAAAGTAGGAGAAAGTGTGGAACCAGAGTAATATTGATTTTCAATGTCTTTCTCTCATTTGCAAAGCTTGACATGAAGAGCTAAGGTCTAAGACTTTCTTAGGAGGCTAGTATAAGTGATGATAGACTCATACTGACTGCAAATAATCATGGTGACGATATTTTTATGTAACAGATTGCCCCCTAAAGTGCGAAGTCTGTAGTAGATGAGGATTACATTTATCATTTAAGAAGAGTGAAGTACTTTATCATTTCGAGGATTATCTTGTGGAGAGCCCAGTTGGAACCTATAAAAACATTCAAGTGCAAAAAATATATATATGAGATCATATCATCGCTGAGGTAGGCATTCCCATACTCAGATCAAAACTGACTAGGAAAGTAAAACTAACTAGAAAACTAACTACTGCTCTGATATAGGAATGATCTTGTAATACATCACAAGTATAGACACATGTAGACACAGTATGGACACAACCATCTATTTATGAATAGTCCATAGTATAATGAATACAAAATTCCTCGCAGCCTAGATGGTGGAAACTAGATCCAGGGTCTTCATTTCTAATTCCTGAAATAGTACGATTCTATCCATGCGAATGAATGTGTCGAAGTCGAACATGGTAGAAACCACTTGATTACCAGTCAATGATGTAAACTGTTAACAAGTGTGAGAGAAACCACCAGTAATGTCAATGGTTCTCAAAGTACTCAGTACAATCCATGAAATGTGAATAGATGTGTTGATGTCGAACATGTCACGGAATCCTTTGATTGAAGGTCAATGATGCAACCTGTCGTTGAAGGCGAGAAAACTGCCATTGAGGCATGCAGATTCCAAGGTACTGACAGTTTCTAGATCATCTTTCTAGATAATGTGTAGAAATTTTGAATAATATGACACATATTCACAGAGATTATCCTGAATATACACTTATAAGCGGAACATGCATAATACATAACCTCCTCTACTTTGATCATCAATCTTTCGGAAACAAAACACAAGCATGCGCACATGGAAGCATCAATCACACATATCAACAAAGTATTTTCTCGGGGAAAGCGTACAGCTAAAAATCCCCTGCTATTTGTATATTATATTGATTGAGATGTAACAATACATAGTACAATACTCATCCCAAGTACTCAGTACTATCTCCTCATACTACGCATAATACAACTTAGATCTGATCTCCAAATCTCCCCTGCTACTTGCCTACCTCCACTGCACAATACCTGCAAGAGTATGAATCAATTCAAGCTTGTTCCAAGTTTTATTTACCTTGGAAAGTCACTCACACTAGAAATCACATGAGCACAGGCTATCTATTGGGCAATTCTCATGGGCATACTCAATCTTGTTCAAATCTCATGCACAACTGACAGCTACAACTCACCCTTTCACTTATCTCTTCCACATGTCTTCACTGAACTGTGCATGCACTGAGTTAATTGATGTATTCTTCAGTTGCATTATGAGTTAATAATTAGTGAATTAATTAATAGCTAATTCACCCAACTCATCACTTAGTCTATTGGCCAGTTAGACTAAATACAACTAGTTTAACGAAGTCAAATTGAACACAACTCCATTAACTGCTCCTCTAACTCCACAGAACTCAATCACTGAAGTTCTAACTGAGGTCCTGCATGCAATAGCTTAGTCATCCCATAGGTTACCACGTGATTCCTTCTGGGATCTTCATGTGCCACATCCATAGCTCATCCTGAAGTGCTCCAAGAGAATAAGATAATGTTTATAGTCTAAATATTATTAAGGGCTAATAATATTTGACTTTTCTATTTTTGAACTGGCAGTCTAAAAATAGACTCTGATCACTCCGCTGTGATCCAAAAATAGAAGTCCATCTATTTTTCCCAACATGACCAATCATCCATAAATAGCACCCTGCAACTCATAGACCATGATCCCAAATGAAATGGATTCAGATAATAACTCAATCGCTGCACTATACTCTGCAATGTTGTTCTTTGTTTGACCGAGGCTTACCCCATGCATAGATACCAACTCATCAGAGGGTGAATAGATAACCCAAGCTGCGGAAGAAATGTTCTGTGTATTACGACAAGCACCATCAGCAAAACCAATGTATGTTTGAAGAGATGTTGACATCTGCAATATCAAGAGTAAAATCAAGATAAGTAGGAATAATGACAAAAACACTCTCTAAGCTAAGCACACTTTTCTAATATAAAACACACCAGCTAGAAAGAAAATTAATCTAACTAAAATCTCCACACCTACATTTAAGCATAATATTTCTTCAAATAAAGACCATTTCTGGGTTTACCTAAAGAGACACCGTCAAAATCCACTAATTCATAGGCCCTTTTGGCCAGCTTTCACTTAAAAACAAAAGGATCATGCCACATGGCTATGAATTTTCCATCCCCTAGCTTATCGTTTGCTTGATCGTAGAGTAAGACTAGATCTCCTTCCGAAAAATTACGGGGTGTAACATTTCGATCGTACTGAGCCTTAATTCGTTTGGCATGAGTTTCGATTGCTAGTGCAACATCACGTCGATTCTCATCTAGTTGAGCTAAGTACAACAAATGTTTCTCCTCTTCGGAAGTGGCTGGAAGTAATTCTATGGCTATTTGCAATGACGGGATTTCGCATTCAATGGGTAACACAACTTCCAAACCGTAAACTAGTTGGAAAGGAGTGAAACCAGTTAATGTTTTTACTGAGGTTCGATATGCCCAAAGCACTGAAAATAACATGTTATGCCAATTCGACCTATGAATCCCAATGATTCGTTGGATCATAATGACTAGAACTTTGTTGATGGCTTCAACCAGACCATTAGTCTGTGGGTAATATGGAGTAGAACTATCGTGACGTAGGCCAAGCTGATCTGTCAGTTCAGTCATCATGATATTTCGAAAATGACGCCCATGATCAGTGATAATCGCTTGTGGAACACCGAATCTAGCAATTATATGATTGAAAACGAAAATTGCAGCAGTTTTGCCGTCTACCGAAAATTTAGGCATCACCTCAGCCCACTTGGTAAAATAATCTACCGCAAGGATGATATACGCATGACCCCCAGCCGAGTGAGGGTTACATGTAATAAAATCGATACCCCACTTTACAAAAGGACCGACGACAATTATAGGGTGGAGAGGAGTAGGTGGAGCACACATCTTTCGATCAAAAATTTGGCAATTGTGGCATTTTCGAACCGCGTCAATACAATCTTTGAACAAAGACGGCCAGAAATAGCCAGCGCGAAATATATTTTGGGCTGTGGCATACCCAGACATATGACTTCCACATGCTCTAGAGTGACAGTCATTTAGAACCTTCTCAGCTTCCTCATGAGTTAAACAACATCGGAAAACAGAGTCCGCCCCACGATGATAGAGTGTATTTCCAATGATTTTGTATTGTTGGGATTGGAATCGTATTTTCCGTCGCTGAGGCCATGAAATTTCAGGCTGAAAAGATTGGGTTTGGAGATAAATTATGATATCTCCATACCATGGATCAAGAGTGCTAATAAGAAACAAGGATTCCTCCGCAATGGGCTCTTCTGCCATAGTTTCAGTATCAGTACGCGGGAAGTCACACATCAATTCCGCAAAAACTAAAGATTTCTTTGACTTGGAATTTTCAAATTCCAAATCAAATTCCTACAGGATAACAATCCATTTGGAATACTTTCCCCCTAGCAATTGCTTTGTTAAAATATAGATCATAGGGTTACAGTCAGAAATGACAGTAGTTTTACGTAGTAAGATGTAATGACGAAAACGTTGGACAACTTAAACAGCTACCAAGGCCAATTTCTCCACATGTGAATATTTTAACTCGGTCGGATCCAAAGTTTGACTAAGATAGTAAATTACATGTTCACTACCGAATTCATCTTCCTGAACTAACACCATCCCTATGGTGGAATGAGAAGCAGCGAGATATAAGAAGTAATCGTAGTTGTAGTTGGGAGGATGCAATAACGGTGCATGGGTCAACGCGTGTTTAAGTGCATCAAAAGATTTGTTAGCTATCTCATCCCAAAAGAATGCAGTATTCTATTTCAACAACCTGGTAAAACCCTTTGTTATCTTCGTGTAGTTAGGAATGAAACGACGTAAAAAGTTTGCTTTCCCTTGCAAACTTTGGAGTTGGCGAAGAGAGGAAGGAGGAGGCAATTTGACAATGGCTTCAACCTTCAAGGGATCGAAACGAATGCCAGCTTTTGAAACAACAAATCCCAGTAAACGACCCATTTCTATACAGAAAACACATTTTTGTGCATTCAGCCTAATTCGATAATGCCTACATCTCATAAAGATTGCTCGTAAATTACTGAGATTATCAACTCTACGTAATGAATGGGCAGGTAAATCATCGAGATAAGGTTGCCCAATGTGTTTGATGTCATGAAACGCGTAAGACATAGCTCTTTGAAAAGTTGCTCTATCGTTCTTTAACCCAAAAGGTAATTTTCAATAAGCAAATGTCCCCCATGGACAAATGAAAGCCGTTTTTGGTTGATTAGCAGGTAGAATGTTGATTTGATTGTAACCGGAAAAACCATCCATAAAGGAGAAAATTTCACTGCTGGCACAATCATCAATGATTTGATCGATATAGGGAGTTGGGTAATTGTCTTTGAGACAGGCTCGATTAATATCCCTATAATTGATACATATTCTTATCATTCCTTGCTTTTTATTAATAGGAACAATATTCGATACCCAATCCGTTAAGGGAATTGGATAAATGAAACTTTCTTTAAGTAATTTTTCAACTTCTGCTTTAATTGCAGCAACTTTTCGCGGGTGGATCTGATGCAAACATTGCCGGACGGGTTTAGCATCCAGGTAAGTTTTGATTTCATGAACAACAATTGCTGGATCAATTCCTGGCATTTATTCATATGACCAGGCAAACATGTCGCGGAATTCTTGAAATAGGGCCTTATAAGTTTGGAGTTCATTTTCCGTACAGGAGGCACCTATATGAATGTTTTCAACAATTCGAGGCTTAACTGAAATGTCAATAGGAACCGTTCAAGAAATATTTCCCAAATATAATTCAGAATCAGGATGTTGCAATGGATTCTGCGGTTCTTTGACATAATCAGTAGTAAAAATAGAAGAAAAATCATTTTCAAAATGATCAATCTCAGGTAAGAAAGAAGATCTATGATGCAGATCTTCCCACAGTAAATCATCAACAAACAATATTTCACGAAGCTACTCATCAGTATGAACAAGCTCGGAAAAATTTGTTGAATCTGATTTTGATACTGAAATTGATTCTCCATGGATCACATTCATTAGATCAATTTCGGTTGAAGAAGGGTCAAAAAACGACTGTACAGCCTGATACACAATTTCATAGGGACTCAAAGGCATAGAATCACCAAATGAATCCACCTCAGATTCGGAAGGTACGATCCAAGGATCATCATAAACAATAGTGTCTTATGAAATCATATGAATGGTTGCAGTAGAAGGTGATACATTAGGAGGAGGAAAGGAAAAAGTTCCTAGTAAACCAGAATCTTTAACCAATCGTACCCCAACATCCTTATAAGGGATAATTGTCTTACAAACATGTTGTATACTTTCAGAAGAGGTTGGGTCGGATGAAACGTATGTCAGCTGGTCTATAGTTACGATCTTTCCATTATGAGGGAACTTTATAAGCTGGAAGACCGATGAAATAACAACAGTCATAGTGTAAGACCAACTGCGACCCAAGAGAAGGTTGTAATCTAGAGGGGCATCAACCACTTCCACATCTAGATTAACAATTTTGCCTTCAACCCCTATAGTTAAATCCTATAGAATGCCAAAAGGATGGAACCCATGGCCATCAAAAGCCTTTAGAATCATCGGGGATTGATTGAGTGTAGGAGAACCAAGCGATCTCCAACACTGAATCGACATAATACACATTGAAGCTCCCTCATCAATCACAGTCCTATAACAGGGTCTATTTTTGACTAACACTGGAATCTGGAAAGCCATTTGATGAGGTAAGCATGGTGTACTATTTTCTAAATCGAAGATTATAAGGTTCAATTCCTGAATATCAAGAGCTCCTATAGCCGACAATAGAAATTTACGCTGTGCTGGACATGATTGCAACACCTCCAAAGCCGACATTGCTGAAGGGGAAATAACTAAGTCTTCAACAATGTTATAGTTCTAAGAAGCTCTTGCATGTGGATTGAATGCTGACTTCCAAAGTATACCTTTAGCAGGCGGTTTGATCACTAAGTCTGGGTTAGGTTTCTCGATCTGTAGCGGATCAGAACTAGGATTTGAAGTTGATGGGTTTGAACTAGAAGATTCTGCTTCCTTATCACCAACAGGACTTTTGCTTCCATAATCTTGCGATCGTGTCGCAATCCTAACATGGGACATCATCATTATTGGTTCTTCTGAGGCATTTGAGGAATAACCTATCATCTTACTATCTTGACAAGGAAAAGGATCCTTGAAGACAGCAGGCGTTTGAGAACCTTTGACGATTTTCGCAACCTCAGCGCGATGAGGGAAGTCTCTTGTAAAATGCTCTTCGTCAAAAATGAGACAAGGATAATGAGGTTTATGTTTCTTGTTAGTAGATTCCGTTTTATCTGATTTCTCTTTTGAATTTTCCTTCTTTTTCTTCTTCCCCTTCTTCTTATCGTCGGATTTTGATTTGTCCGTAGATGATTCTACGACATGAATATCGGCAGGAATTTCAACGGAAGAGTCTCTTGTCGAGGAATTTGGTAAAGTTATAATAGGAGAAGAATTCTTCAAAGATTTCTTACTTTTGGTGTTAACTGTACCAATCATACTGTCAGCGGCATGAGACCCCGAAGGAGATGCAGTTATTTGATTTTGTTTCGGAAGGTCAGGTATTTTCTCGTGTAAAGTACCCGACTGCATATAAACGAGGTCAAGGTACCGAGCTTGAGAAATTACTTGCTCTTTAGTAACAACTCGTGCCTTAGCTACATCCTCAATGATCTTAGGTAATAATGATTTAACAAACCATTCTGCTAAAATTTGGTCCGGAATATAAACTTTCACTAAACGCCTTCGACGTCGCCATTCATGAATGTGATCTGAAATATAAGTGGATTTCGACTGTTTTAATGAAGTTAATAATTCCGTGCCATTGTCATATCTGACAGGAAACTGAAAATGAGTTAAAAATGAAGTATCTAACTGACTAAAGTTATAAAAATAGGCTTGCGGTAACTCATTGTACCACTTGGCTGCAAGACCAATTAGAGTGCGCTGAAAAGGACGTAAACAAATTGAATCATCTATAATGGAGTTAGATGCAAACTAGAGGTGATAAGTCATCACATGGTTTGACGGATCCTCTCCTGATTTACCTTCAAACTTAGGGATATCACTAGGCAAATTATTCGGCATTGGCGGCCAAAACAGAAGATAGTTAATTGGATCATTAGTAAGGCGTGACAAGTCAGGCAAGTCCAAAGTTGCAATGAACGGTAACTGACGATTAGGGTCTCGAAAACCCTGGGTCATAAGACCAGCCCCAGGAAGAGGATATCCCGGATAACTTGGAATTGGAATTGCATTTGGAATATTATATCCTCTGAGAAAACCAGGATTAACCGGACTGTATTGGGGTTGTTGAGTTTGCTGATAAGTATATCCAGGGTACGGTTGATACTGATAGATTGGGTTCTGCACAGTAGGACCGAATTGGTACTGTCCCTGGTATGCTTGATAAGTAAATTGAGGTTGACTCGTGAAAACCGTACTTGGACCAGGTTGTCCTACAGACATCTAAACCGTAGTCTGAATTGTGGGTCCAGACTGAGGTAAAGATGCTTGAGGAGTTGATAGTAGAAACAAGAGTTGTCAATACTCTAGAAGTAGGTGGGGTAGATTGAACAGAAGCTGCAGTAGTTGCAGCAGCAGTTTGAGGCGGAGTACGAGGTGTACTAGGACCAGGTTGAGAAACTACACTAGGTGCAGAGGTTTGAATAATAGGCTAGACGGGTTGCTGGGTTGAACCAGAAACTAAAGGTTGTCCAGATTGAGATGACAACTACACATTAGGTTATAAAATCCGTTGAGATTGAGATGGATCCCACACCAAATTCATTCCGGGGTATTGACCCATAGTAGGTTGAACATATGGAGGACCGTAACCGGGTTGAGCATATGACTGATAATTCAAAGGTATATTTCCAGCTCCTTTTACAAATGTTTGACTAGAAGGTGGTTGGAAACCTTGGGTTGGGTACTGACCTTGAGGTTGATAACCTAGAGGCACGTACTGAAACTAAGGTTGACCTTGAGGTACATATTGATACTGGGGTTGACCTTGGGTTACGTACTGAGTTTGGGGTTGACCTTGAGGAATGTACTGTCCCGAAAGTATGTACTTTCCTTGAGGTTGCCCCCCAGGCGGTAACTGGGAACCTTGAGGTTGCCCCCCAGGTGAAAATTGAGTACCTTGAGGTTGCCCCCCAGACAGTAACTGACTACCTTGAGGTTGCGGATTTGGAATGGTATTTGACATCATAAGAATATCTTCTACACTCAACGGTTTAGTTCCGTTAGTACTAGGTGATAACCCATGTTCAATGGGTTGAGGAGATGCTCCTGAAAAAGTATCAGTGAGTGACTGATACCCATAAGGAACAGAAGGACCGCCATACAAAAAGGGTTCTATTGATTGAGAAAACATGGATGACTGTCTCGACATATTCAAAGGAGGATAATAACCTCTAGGTGTTGGATGATAAGGAACTCGAGGTGGTGAAAAACTAAGACCCGGATTTTCCAAAAAATTGGTCAATGAAAGATACCAAACGTCCCTCCTAGGTGGACTGTAAAAGATTGATTCACGCTCCCTAAGTTCTAAAGTTTATTGATTTTCAGGGATAGATATACCTTCTTCCGGATTAACAAGTTCTTCAATAGAAATGAGTCTAGAAGGAAGATTTTGGGTAATGACCCTTCCTACCCTGGGTGAACCAGGACCACTGGAAGTTGGAGAGGCAAATCCTAATGATGGAGTAGCAGCAGGTTCAGTTTCAGGCTCAGAAATCTTAGGTTCCTCAGCTAATTCACTAGTAGAAGAAAAACTACTAGTAACTTCAGAAAATTAAATTGGTTCGGAAATATACTCTGTTGCTTGAACTTGATAATCAGGATGAACAACTAAAGAATATTTTCCTTCTTCCGGTGACCCAACTCTAATGTCACTAGGAGTTATAAGAGCACGTAGCCCTTCAAGCTGGCTTGGTGAATACTAGGGAAGTTGCCCCCGAAGTCTACAGGAATGTCTTGGTAATTCAGCCACGATTAAATAAATTTAATTACTTCACACGCAATCAAAGAAAAATCTCAATAAAACGACCTAAAGTCTCTAAAGAACCAAACA
This sequence comes from Pinus taeda, assembly GCA_000404065.3. Lineage (NCBI taxonomy): Eukaryota > Viridiplantae > Streptophyta > Pinopsida > Pinales > Pinaceae > Pinus > Pinus taeda. The sequence continues at coordinate 148,436 of APFE031182098.1, forward strand.
TTTTGAATCACACGCCTAAAAATCTAGGAGTTCAAACCACACACAAACAATAACTTTCCGTACTAAAAACACTGTTGGTGATGAAATCCAACATCGCAGAATTCAATACAGAAATGGCGGTTGGAACAGTTACCCCAACAACCTACTTAATGAAACAGACTGGCACAAGTTTCTCCACTAAACTGTCTCGAGTGAAGAGAACCCCCCAGAGAGTCCAAGTGAGTCTAGTCGACGTTTGCTCCAGGTACAGTGGGATCTTCCCTCCACCATCACCTTAGGAAGGAATCATATAAATAATGGTCACTATGGTTACCAACAGAAACAAATACACTTGGGGGAACGGTCTGTGATCCGATACACACGCAAGGGCAGAGTAGCAAAGCTCAATCCCCTTGAAGGCTCCTTGACATAATCCAAGGTTTACCAACAAGGGACCCCAGGCTCCTCGACAATGGTCAATCCGAGGTTTACCATTTTTAATACGCGTATATCTTCTATTGTTCCCAATGAGGAAGGATTGATTACCCCACTAGTTTGGATATGATCTCTTGCTTGACTCCTATAAGACGAGCTTCCCAGAGCATAGATGTAACAATTGGAATTTACCTCCTACTGTAAGATATAGCTACTTGTTTGTTTAAACTATCTTGGAGAGTTAATTACTCCCTACTCCAAGATACTAGCCTAAGCTATGTTTGTGATAAAGAGCCCTAGAAAATAAAACTATTACTAAATGAATTTTACTTTAAGCGTTATTTTTATGGTTGTTTCTTATGTCAAAAGGTATGGAGATGAAACTTTATGGTGTGAAGACTCGACTCCAAAACACTAAAAATGCACCTAAGATGATAAACAATCCTTTTTCTTCAATGAATTTCTAGCTAAAGAAAGAGTTGAGAATGCAATTGCTTGAAAAACAAATCTTTCTTCAACATATAAATGAAAAGAAAAACTTTTTGTCTTTTCCAACAAACTCAAAAACGAGACTACTAATTATGCTCACGAAAAAATCCTTTGCTTTTTCCACACTCAAAAACTACAGAAAACAAATTCTTTCAAAAGAGATTTTAAAATTTCTAGAAAATACTCAAAACTATGAAAAATCTAATCTTGAGATCTACAACTTCTAAAAACCTAATTGAAGTAAAAGCTTTAAACAATTTGTTTTTGAGGATGTTTTACTTAGTTATCGGCAAACTAAGGACTAATTCGTTCAGAATAACAAATTAATAAAAAACAACCAGCTTATGTTCTCTTTAAAAAAAAAACATTGAAATTCAAAACTTTTAAAACATGTTCTTTCAAAGCTTTGCAAAGAGAAAAAATGGGATCTATTCCTCACCAAAGGCAGATTTCATAGATCAATCAAACTCAACAAGAAGACCAAAAAGACCATGGGAATCTGAGGTTTCTTAGGCTTCTAATCTCTAAGCTACTACAAAGACCAAGCGAAAATCAAGCCAGGAACGCAAAACTTCTAGAAATTCACCTAAAACCAAAACTCTAATCGAATTCACTCAAAAGGAGTTTCTGACAAGACACATGCAGATCTGGGTAGAGGCTAAAAAATGTAAACAAATCCTAAGCTTAACTGAATGAAAATATTTTAGGTTTTTCAAAATTTTGACAGGGTCTGTAGGCTCCCTGTATAACCAGGTGCGGTACCGCTCTGTGCAGTAAAGCAACAACACGGGGATGTGCGCACTGTGATACAAACAAAACGTGTGGTCCTTGTTCAAAAGAATGAAAAACAAAAACAATTCAGGATCTAAAAAAAAAAAAAAACTACCCAGTCCCACACATACCAAGAAAAAACCAGAAACAAAGAAAAAGTTTCTCAAGTCAAAGTAAAAGTAAAGGAAAAAAACCAAAATTGAAATCCCCAGTGGGGTCGCCATTTTGTCGGCTGGATAAATCGTTCTTGCGAACAAAACAAATCTCCCTAGTATCTACTAATATCTAGCGACAAGCAAGACGAGCAAATTCTACCTTTCTCTAAATATTGTGATTTATAAATAAAACCCAAGAGGTGTTTTAGACCCTACCTTAAGTCCAATGCTAGTTTTTGGAAGCCACGCTTCGACTGTCCGAACAAGTTTCCTTTTAAGAACCTGCAAACACAAACAAGCACACATCAAATAACACCTGCATAGGCAATATAATAAATCATATTCATCATGATGATCAAGGAATTCATGAAATAAACCATAGAAGACAGCTTATTGAGAAAAATGAACTTGATTGTATTAACTTTAAACAAAGAAGAACTTTACAACCTTGGTGCCTTGATGTTGTACAAGCTCCTCCCAGGGTCCAAGCAAGAATCTCCTCTACTTTGAAAAGCTTCACACTCTTCCCAATAAGATCAAAAGGTATGTAGTCTTTCCTCTCAAGCTCAATTAGGAAGTACAAATTCCAACAACATTTACCCTAAAAAATCTTCAGCTTTCAACCTCCCTAGCAACCAGCCCAATGCCTCATTTTATAGTGCAGAGGAAGGAAATTACGAGGTCCACCTTCCAAGGGATACAGTCCTCCTTCAAAGCGATAAGCTCCTCACATCAAGGGGTTAGCTCCTTTATTTATAGAACGCATGAACCACCTAGGAGCGAACTTGCCACCTCAAGATTCCTTCTAGAAGCGTCCAGAATTAATCCAAAGTGAGCTTTTAATAATAAACTTGTGCCTTTTTTACTTTTACAGGGGTCCGCACCCTTTTCTTTAGAGACAGAGCGTGCAGGTCCGCAGGGGACATGACCAAGGGGTGTGGGACCGTAGGTAATGCTAAGAGAAAGTGCAGAACCAGAGTTTTAGAGATTTTCAAGGACTTTCTCTCATTTTTAAGGCTTGACATGAAGAGCTGAGGTTTAAGACTTGCATAGGAGGACAGTATGAGTGTTGATAGACTCACACTAATTGCAGAAAGTCATGGTGACAATATTTTGTGTAACAGGTACTATTTCAAAACATATCTCTTGGATTGGCAAATGCTCTTTTGTAGGTGGAAGTAAAAAATAATCAACAACTTGTTTGGTATTTTAATGATAATATTTCATTTGAAGTTTTCTTCATTGAGGATGGCAGGATGGAGCATGCAACATTTTTGGACGTAATAATGAATGATAGGATCTAAATTTTAAGCTTTGGAAGTTTTCTTCATTGAGGATGGCAAGATGGAGCGTGCAACGTTTGTGGAGGTAATAATGAATGCTAGGACCATTCCCTCTCTGCCACTCTGCCTGTGCCTTCGACTTTGTTGGATTTTTAGGACTTTTGGGGTAGAAGGACTGGGTAGGATGGACATTTCCAAGAGATCAAAAGGGGAAGGGGAAGAGCACATAGATGGTGAGCTTGTTCTCTCCATTGAAAAGTTGTAGGAAATCCAGGATGAGCTTGAGAGGTTAAGTTCTAATGCACTCTGAAAACTGCTTTTTGGGGATATTTTATTTTATATATTTATTTTTAAATTGGTTATTTTCTTATCTTTTTTTAAAACATTTTCCCCATTCCTTTCTCTATGTATTATTTTTTCGATTTATTGGTGCATCTGTGGATTGATTGAATTTTTGCTTGTCCGTGGGCTACTTGAGAATGATTTGTTATAGCCCTTAAGAGTGGGTTTGAGGAAAAGAGCAGTTTTTTCAGTAAACCCACACTTCATCTTCATATTCTTTCAGTCTTTTGGATATGGACATTTTGATTGGTTTACATATGTTGTTTTTCCAATAGTGTCGGTCAAATTATTTCAAGGAAAAACTGAAACTAGAACATCCTCAAATTAGTTATTTCAGTTTTTTTGCCATATCCATTTATTGTTTGGGCGTGAGTTGGTAAAGCTCGGGGTTCAACAAATGTAATATTTTATTCGACAATTCTTGATCAGTTACTGTTTTCCTGCTTACGATTAGGTTCATATTGACCTGGTGACCTGAGGCTCTCTCAATGTAGTATGTCGCACTCCTAAATCCCTTTTGGTCTCAATTACAGTTTGCACATTTATGATAAGGTCATAGTGGCCTGGTCACCTGGGGTACTCTCGGCCTAGTCACTGCCCCCAAAGGATCTAACAAGGCTGCTAGACTTAATGGAAAAAGCTCGCAATTCTATTCGGCACTTGCCCTTAAGGAAGGGTAGACCTGCCTTACCTATATGGTGTCTGACAGTTGGCTTATTCTTACATTCATCTTTTTATTAGTTGCTAGAAATCTTTCTTGGAGGAATTAGTGGATAGAGCTTAAGTTGGATTCTGGATGAGAATCAGAGTATTCCTACATTACATATTTGTAATTTCATAGTTTCATTCAATTGAGGAAGAACTGGATTCATCGTATCACTTTTGTTTTCCCTTTCCCCACTTATATAGCATTGTTGTAGCTCTGGATTATATTTTTTCCTTCTACTTTTTCTCTCTGAGATTGAATCTAAAATTTCCAGTACCTAGCAGAGCCTTTTTCTCTTCTATCATATGATCCATATGTGTGTAAACCTATGTAGTTGATGTTATAAGTTTGGAGTGGATTGAAACAGTGAGATTTTGCTGTGGCGGTGGGGATGAATCATTTTTTCAATTGAGCATAACATGTCTATATGATATAATGGAGAAAAATGGAAAAAAAAGTGAAATTTTTGAAGGGTGCATTGAGCTACTCTCTTTTGGCTATTCATCTCCAGTTATGTTGAATGTTAGAAATGGGGGCCAACTGCAAAACATTTTTCTTTCATGAGACTGCAGAAATCAGTCTCCAAATGAATTGAAAATGTCATGGTGCACTCTGGGTTGTTCTATCACTAGTCTTACATGGGATGTTTGTATTCAAGTCATTCAGGTTATTATTTTTTTTAGTTATTATATGATGTCCAACTGTGTGGGGCCTTCTACATGGGTAAATTGCACTTGGGTATTATGGACAATTGAGTCAATTAATTTTTGTGCTTTGCCTTTCACTACAGGGTCTTTAACATTCATTACTGTTTGATACGGTGAGCATTAAATATCATCTGCCCTTCTTTGTGCTTTGCCTTTCACTACAGGGTCTTTAACATTCAATATTGTTTGATACGCTGAGAATTAAATATCATCTGCCCTTCACCATAAACCATAAAAATAAAGCTTTCTTTATATATAATTTATTTGAATGAAAAAAGGGAGAGAGCTGTTGTTTTAATTTCTCTAGTGTGGCATACACCAAACTATGAAACACATCGTTTCTATCTTAACAGAATAAGTATGCATTTCGTCGAATTAAAAATTGAATTATATCAGAGCTACAAATCAGAACACCCATTTTTAGAAATCCCCCTATCACGGAACAACATGGAAATATTCTTATTTCCATTAGAATCAAGTGTCAAGGCTATGATACGCAGCTTACTGTTATGAAAATTGCAACCTGTTTACATGAGATCGCCATTGTGAACTAATGGCATTCTAGGAAGGGGTGTCTTCCTTGTGTACAATCTGAAACAAGTTCTTCGTTAGATATATCAAATTTTCTGATAATACAACATTCAATAATCATGTGATTCTGGATCCTATGAATAGTAATAATGGAATACATAGGACTGAGAATTGACCATGGTTGGCAATGTCTAATCTCAGTAATTAGGCAGGGAAGACTGCAACTGAAGAAGGTGATGATAGCAATCTGCAGCAGAAGGCCTCTGATTTGGGTCTTGTTCCAAGCATCTATTCTATAAATTCATCATCATCTCAGACACATTCATCCCACTTGTCCTGATATGGTGTCGAGTACTCCACACATCAACTTTAACCCCATGAACAACCCTAGACATCTGAGGAGAATGGTTCAAGCCATTAAGATTATGAGGGTAAATCTAAGGTGCACCAATGGCATCCTCAAAATCTATTATAAACCACTCATCTGGTTCAATGTTCTTCATCACATTATCCCACCTAAGATCCCTGTGCATAAACAAAAGGGTGTGCAAAGACACCAGTGCCTTGGTCACAAATTTCAGAGCTTCCACAACCTGTTTGTGGTTTGGTGTTTGGGTTTGTTCGTAGTTTTTAATTTTTATCTTTTTGCTTTAATTTAAAATCAACGACTATAAATGTAATTTTAAGGATTTCCATAACTCTTCACTTGGTTTGGTGTTTGGGTTTGTTCATAGTTTTTAATTTTTATCCTTTAACATTTTTCTTTAATTTAAAATCAATGATTATAAATGTAATTTTAAGGATTGGCATAACTCTTCACATAATTTTTTAAAGTGTGCTAGCACGTTGCTTTAGGAGGTAACATGAATTAATCAATGATTTTTTAGTTCTTTTTTAATTAAATATTTTTTATATCGATTTATTTCAATGGTGAGATATTTATGGATTCATTGTTTTATATTTTCTCTAAAAAGACAAAAGTGATCTTTAAATAAATTTTTTATAGTCTCTAGAGAGACAATAGCTAGCATTAAAGACATATTGTCTCTAATCCAAGTGTTGTCTTTAGAGAGACAAAAATTAAATTGTCTCCAGTGAGACAAAAATGAAATTGTCTCCTAAGAGACAATAATGGTTGTGTTATATACTCCCTTTATAGAGACAATAATCTTTAAAACAATATACTTTAAGACAATATTTTTTAAGGCAATAATCTTTAAGACACTATTTTTTAAGACAATAATTTTTGACACACCCTTTTAAAGACAATATATAAGACAATACACAATTTTTTTTGTCTTAAGTTAGGACAATTTACCCAAAAATTGTCTCAAATATTGTCTTAAAACCCTCCTTCATGTAGTAGTGTAAACTAACTATATATCAACACATAGTCAGTCCTAGATAAACTGATAATAAACCGATAATCTTGCACTGCATTTATTCTTTCCCATACCTGCCATGCAATAATAATGTACTTAACCAAGACCAAAAGAAAGAAATCGATGAGGCTTTTGTGTAGACCAAAAAGAAAGCGAAATCATGAACCATGACATATTTGTGCATATACTACACTGAAGAAATATTTAACTGCATGTACAAGAAATATGAAGCAAGATATCACATAAATATCTATAAATATGTAACAATAGGTACACTTAAATTTAATTAGATACATTTAAATGAATATATACATTAAATTTAATTTTGATTGATAATTTTTTATTTAATTTGTTTATTTAATTACTTATTCAATTAACTACTTATTAGGAGATATCACGACCCGGCCATAAAATCATTAAAACAAAGTAACCAGGCAGGTAGGTTTTGCCCATACATAAACCAGAATTACAATATACGAGCGTCCATTTTCTTCTATTTATAAGTAAATAGAGTATTTGGCTCTAAACTAACTATATATTAACACATAGTCAGTCTTAGATAAATAGATAATCTCCTATTGCATTTATTCTTTCCCATACCTGGGATGCAATAATAATTTACTTAACCAAAACCTTGAATTGATATGGGAATGCCTTATAAATAGACTATTTGACTCTAAACTAACTATATATATCAACACATAGTCAGTCTTAGATAAACAGATAATCTTCAACTGCATTTATCCTTTCCCATACCTGCACTGCAATGACAATGTAATTAACCCCAGGGAAAAAAAATCATGACATATTTAACGCCAAAATTATTAACGATGACATATTTGTGCATATAGTGCAGGAGTGAAGCAAAAGCTAAGCATAAATTTCAGAGAGGAAAACAAAAGCCACTTAGTATATGTTGGTCTTGTTAAGTTGCCATTACCTGGTGTCATAAGTTGCCCTACAATTTTATCGGCCTGTTGTGTTGCCGCCTTTCTTGTTGCGGTCGTTGCTCTCGTCATCGATCTTGTTGTCGTTGCCGCTGTGGTGGCCGATGATGGGACTCCCGACAATCTCGACGTGGTCGCGAATGACGTTCATGTCGCCGCTCCCGATCCTATAATTTATATATAATTTATTTGAATGAAAAAAGGGAGAGAGCTGTTGTTTCAATTTCTCTAGTATGGCATACACCAAACTGTGAAACACATCATTTCTATTTTAACCAAATAAGCATGCAGTTCATCGAATTAAGAATCGAGTTATATCAAATCTACAAATCAAAACACCCATTTTAAAAATCCCCCTATTAGGGAACAACATGGAAATATGCTTATTTCCATTAGATTTGAGTGTCAAGGCTATGATACATAGCTTAATGTTATGAACATTGCACCCTGTTTACATGAGATCACCATTGTGAACTAATGGCATTCTAGGAAGGGGTCTCGTTAGATGTATCAATTTTTCTGATAATACAACATTTAATAATCATGTGATTCTAGATCCTATGAATAGTAATAATGAGATACATAGGACTGAGAATTGACCATGGTTGGCAATGTTTAATCTCAGTAATTAGGCAGGAAGACTACAACAGAAGAAGGTGATGATAGAAATCTGCAGCAGAAGGCCTCTGATTTGGGTCTTGTTCCAAGCATCTATTTTGTAAATTCCACATTCCACAACAGCTCAGACACATTCAACCCACTTGTCCTCATAAGGTGTCCAGTACTCCACACATCAACTTTAACCCCATGAACACCCCTAGACATCTCAGGAGCATGGTTCAAGCCACTAAGATTATGAGGGTAAATGTGAGGTGCACCAATAGCATCCTCAGAATCTATTATAAACCACTCATCTGATTCAATGTTCTTCATCATGTTATCCCACCTGAGATTCTCTGCATAAACAAAAGGGTGTGCAAAGACACCAGTGCCTTGGTCACAAATTTCGGAGCTTCCACAACTTGTTTGGGTTTGTTCTTAGTTTTTAATTTTTATCTTTTTTTCTTTAATTTAAAATCAATGACTATAAATGTAATTTTAAGGATTGCCATAACTCTTCACTTGGTTTGGTGTTTGGGTTTGTTCGTTGTTTTTAATTTTTATCTTTTAACTTTTTTCTTTAATTTAAAATCAATGATTATAAATGTAATTTTAAGGATTGGCATAATTCTTCACATAATTTTTTAAAGTGTGCTAGCTCAATGGAAGAGCGTCTGCTTTAGGAGTTAACATGAATTAATCAATGATTTTGTAGTTCATTTTTAATTAAATATTTTTTATATCCATTTATTTCAATGGTAAGATATTTTTGGATTCATTGTTTTATATTGTCTCTAAAGAGACAAGAGTGATCTTAAATAAAAATTTTATTGTCTCTAGAGAAACAATAGCTAGTATTAAAGACATATTGTCTCTAATCCAAGTGTTGTCTTTAGAGAGAAAAGAATGAAATTGTCTCTAGTGAGATAAAAATGTAATTGTCTCCTAAGAGACAATAATGGTTGTGTTATATACTCCCTTTATAGAGAAAATATTTTTTAAGACAATAATCTTTAAAACAATATACTTTAAGACAATATTTTTGAAGGCAATAATATTTAAGACACTATCTTTTAAGACAATAATTTTTGAGACACCCACTTAAAGACAATATTTAAGACAATACACAATTTTTTTTGTATTAAGTTAAGACAATTTACCCAAAAATTGTCTCAAATGTTGTCTTAAAACCCTCCTTTATGTAGTAGTGTAAACTAACTGTATATCAACACATAGTCAGTCCTAGATAAATTGATAATCTTGCACTGCATTTATTTTTTATCATACCTGCCATGCAATAATAACAATAACGTACTTAACCAAAACCAAAAGGAAAGAAATCGATAACGCCTTTGTGTAGACAAAAAAGAAAGCGAAATCATGAACCGTGACATATTTGTGCATATACTACACTGAAGAAATATTTAACTGGATGTACTGCACTAAAGAAATATGAAGCAAGATATCACATAAATATGTATAAATATGTAACAATAGGTACACTTAAATTTAATTAGATACGTTTAAATGAATATATACATTAAATTTAATTTTGATTGATAATTTTTTATTTAATTTGTTTATTTAATTAATTATTCAATCAACTACTTATTAGGAGATATCACGACCCGACCATAAAATCATTAAAACAAAGTAGGAGATATCATGACCCGACCATAAAATCATTAAAACAAAGTAACCAGGCAGGTAGGTTTTGCTCATACATAAATCAGAATTACAATATACCAGCCTCCATCTTCTTCTATTTATAAGTAAATAGAGTATTTGGCTATAAACTAACTATATATCAACACATAGTCAGTCTTAGATAAACAGATAATCTTTCGACTGCATTTATTCTTTCCCATACCTGACATGAAATAATAATGTACTTAACCAAAACCTTGAATTGATATGGAAATGCCTTATAAGTAGACTAGTTGGCTCTAAACTAACTATATATCAACACATAGTCAATCTTAGATAAACAGATAATCTTCGACTGCATTTATTCTTTCCCATACCTGCCATGCAATGACAATGTAATTAACCCCAGGGAAAAAAAATCATGACATATTTAACGCCAAAATTATTAACGATGACATATTTGTGCATATAGTGCAGGAGTGAAGCAAAAGCTAAGCATAAATTTCAGAGAGGAAAACAAAAGCCACTTAGTATATGTTGGTCTTGTTAAGTTGCCATTACCTGGTGTCATAAGTTGCCCTACAATTTTATCGGCCTGTTGTGCTGCCGCCTTTCTTGTTGCGGTCGTTGCTCTCGTCATCGATCTTGCTGTCGTTGCCGCTGTGGTGGCCGATGATGGGACTCCCGACAATCTCGACGTGGCCGCGAATGACGTTCGTGTCGCGGCTCTCGATCCTGTAGTCGTGCGTGTTGTCATCGCCTGTGATCATGGAATTGTTGTCGACGATGGGATTGTTGTCGACAATGGGATTGTTCATGGGCGTGTTGCCGACGATGGAATTGGTCATGGGCGTGTTGCCTCTGTTGCCGCTGTCGTGGCCGTTGCCGAGGATGGGATTCCCATGAATCCGGGTGTAGGCGCCAATGACGTTCGTGTCGGAGCTGTTGAACCTGTGGTCGACCACGTTTCTATGGCCGGTGACGTCCTTCTGTTCTTGTTTAAAGACGAAAGAGATGTTCTTGCCATCGCCGCTGACGCTATGCAAATTGCTCATGTTGTTGGTTTACAGATATTGAAACTGGAACGCCTTCGAAGGCAACAAGATTCCCACTTCTGCAAAAAAAGGGCTTCAGTTCAACAATACACAACGTGGACATTGATAAGTTACTGTGAATCAATGCTTAACATTGACATAAAATATGAGCAAATCAATGATATCTCAGAGATTAGAAATATACAACCATACCTAGAACTGGAGTAGGGCGAATTCCGTAAGCAAGAAGAGGTGAGAAATACAATTGCATAGACTGCCTTATATAGAAGTAGGCGAACTCCAAACTCGGATTTGAAAACCATCTACACTCCCAACCAGGGTCAAGTTTTGAAGTTTTCATGTATTACATTTACATGAATGACATCATCAATCATGCAAAGACCAGCGTCACGAGGATGACATATTGTGGACGCCCTGTTTGGCAGACGAGTTATTCTTTTTGAGATTGAAGTGTTTATCATAAATGTGATTTCTTTAGTATTTGTGACTGTTCAAAAACTTTTATTTTTATCACGGGAACCACTGACCTTTTAGCATAATTTTGTAAGCAACCTTTTTTTTGGACTTTTACTATGTGAATTTAGTTATTACATGTCGCTTTATACTTGGAAGAAAAATATAGTGTGGTTATATGAAAATTTTGTCTATATGGTATACTTTTTAATTATTATTAATAATAATTTAATTTTGCATTGAATTTAGTTATTACATGTAACTCTATACTCCCAAGGAAATATATGTGTGGTATATTTTTTAATTATTATTAATAATGAGGTTTTTTTTATGTAAGATAATAATAAGTTTGTTTATGTAAGATAAGTTTTGGTAGTCTTGTTAATACATGTTTTTTTTTTTTTAGAATTTATTTCAATAGAACCACTCGATTTATTATTTTCCTAGAAATGTATTTTTGTGGTTAATATTATTAAAAATGTATATAGTTTTTGATACACATGGTTAATATTATTAAAAATGTATATAGTTTTATCTAGTATCAAGTGCTTTCATGTAATAATATTAGTTAGATTCATAATAAGATTACTATTATAGATATTCGGTGGTTATTGAAGATATCTTTAAGGAAAAATAATTGAGTTCAAAATTGGAGGATTTACCTCTCAAATCAGTTGTGATGAATCTCTCATACTACTTTATAAACCATTCATTTGAACTTAAGTTGGGGTGGTGGAGAAACTATGGCCTGCCTCCTTATATTTTGTTTCAAGTTGAAAACAGGTTTCATAAAGCCTTTCCTTTGACCCCCTCCGATTTTGTTTTTTAGGA
>APFE031182105.1:0-20878 GCA_000404065.3 Pinus taeda
GAACCACTTCTCTGTAATTATTCATTTTGTAAATCAATTATTTTATTTAGAAGTATTTTATTCAAACATTATTAATTAATTCAATTCTTTGTGTGTGAAGGTATAATTTACCTTAATTTATATTTTAATCTACAATTTTTTATGAAAACATGCATTTTCTTAACCATGAAACATATTGTTGGCTTGTTGTAGCCTGACCCAGGTTTGGAGTTAATTAGCCAAACAAATCCCTGTACTACTGGCCCTTTTGGCAACAGTCCGTAGAGCGCGGACTGAGGTCTCACCCAAAGTAGAATGGGAAGGTGCTAGAACCAAGTTTCCATACCCTGGAGATGTCTCATGAGCTCGACTGGTCCACTTTTTGTCCCTGCGTGTAGGTGGCTTTGCGCACCTTCTGTTCCTCGCGGTCTGATACCCCGCCTTCACACAGCCCTAACCAGAGGGTCCTGCCGCGTTTTGCACTATTACCCGAGATCTTATTTATCTTTTAGTATCAATTAAGCACCTTCGCCTACTTAAATGTCTTAAGTTATACATAATAATATAAAACATTCATACAGGTTCGCACAGTAAATAAACAATATACTTGTAAATTATATTCAATCATGTATTAAAGCGGAGAAAGATACACAAACTTATAGAATAAATTCTCTTTATTGATTCTTCCAATGATTACAGACTCGATCTATCCTACGCACTCAGCTGCAGACTACTAGGCCTCTGCGCACACAGCTATAGAGCCTTCTCCTACTCTACGACCCACAAACACACTTTACACTTTGACTCAATCACTTAGACTTCTCATCCTTTCATCTTCGTTCTTCATTATTAGTTATCTTCTACACTTAGAGCCTCACTCTAGTTATACAATCCCATGGTCTATGGACCATGGGTAGGTCTATCCAGCCAACATTACATTACAAAACTAGGATGGACAACCGTGTGACTCTATCATACTTTCGCGCCCTGCGCCCGCAATTCGCAGAGCTTTTACAACAATATTTGGTCAAAAATTGGGCTTTAAGCCCCAAAACATGCCTTGGGGAGATTCCATGCCTAGCAGGCCCCCAACACAAACATTGTGACTCGCTCTCGAGTCACTATGTCGACGCAAAGATCTTTGCGTGGAGTCCCTGCAACTAGGTTTGAACTACTGCAAGGTCGGTACCACACTGAGCTATTTCTTGCTTAATCTACTGCATACATTGCTCCGAGACCTATGTGTCAGGAGTGCTTCTTTGCATCAATACGCGCATCCCCTGCATGTGTGCGAGCTTGCCTTCTATTTCAGCTGTGATGGTGAAGGCCTCGTCGATCCAAGGCTGAACACACGCCTTCGGGACTACTTCCTTGTGTCATGTTGCATCCACCTGCTCCTTCAGTGCTTTAGCCTCTTGCATCCATGTGAGCCTCTTAGTGAGGACCACCGTCTACGTAGTTCCTCGGACGTTGTCATACTGTTGTTGGCTTTCTTGCGCCTTTGTCTCTAAGTGCTGGATGTTGGGGTCCTCCTGCAAATTTGTGAGGACCTCAAGTGATTCTTCCAACATACTAGTGCAGTCTTGCACTACACTGCCAATTTCCTCCAAACCCACTGTGATAGTGCTAGCACACTGCTCTCTGACCTTCGAAGGGGTGGACGGCTGCGCCTTTAACCACAGCTCGGTGATCTAAAGGTTTAGCTCCAGCTGAACCTTTGTCATTTCTTCCCGCGCCACATGTACCCCTGTTGCTAACATGTGGATGCACACCTCTATTGTTATGTCCGTTGGGATGGCAAGCTTTGGGGCGCTTTGGCAGGCTTCATCTATTACCTGCACCAACTGTTGATTCTGTGACACCAATTCATCGTGCTGCAAGATTAATTGTTCCATATTGATTTTCTATTCGTTAAGCACTTGTAGTGCGCGACTCTCCCTTGCTTGCAACTCTGCAGTTATCCCATCCTACAAAACATATAAGGTATCACGTAGTGCAACCATATTAATACCAAGACCCTTCAGTGCGCTCACGGTAGGCCTGTCAGCCTCATTTGTTGTCATGTGTGCCCCTTCTAGCAGCATTATGGTATTTGACATCCACGCATGCAACATCTGTTTTGTTGGTGTTGTTCTGACTGCGAGGCTGGTTTAAAGGGTACTAACTTGAGGAGGGTTCACTTGTAATTCCTGCAACTGTGCTATGAGGGCCCCCAACATAATCTGGTTCTCCTGCATGAAATCTTGTAGAGCCTCAGAGGTGAAATTGTGCACTGTCTCACCGATGTCGTGCAGATCACCCTTCGTTAGGGTGATCAGGTCAATAGACAACTTCTATGCCTTGAACTTCTTACGCGACCCTGCTCGTTCTGTTGGTTGTTGGCACTTCAACTGCGTTGATGCGGTTTGGGGGTCCGTGCCTCCCTCTTGTGTCTCTGCTTCCTTTGCTTCCTACCCTCGCGAAGTCGTCGTTTGGCCCTCGCCCACCTTCGCGGCTGCCTCTAGTGCTACTGCTATTCCTGCAGCCTTTTCCTGCTCAGTTGCCTTCTGTGTAGTGTACCACGTCGCCCACACTTCTGCTGCCATTGCTTCCTCCCTTCTCTTTTCTGGCAAGTGTGCGATGCGCAGCTTGGCGTCATCTTTCTTCCTCCGCGCCACCGTCTTTTCTATCTCCGCGAAGTGGGGCACGCCACTCTGGTGGCCATGTCTCTAGGATGTTAAAGATGATATCATCGATGGCTAGAAAGGGTATCTTCCTCTGCTTTAAGTTCCACGAAACTCTGAATACTGTTATAGACAGTGGATGAAAACTGCGGGTTGTAGTTGATCCCCATTCTAAGGTTCATCTGCATGAACACCCAGAATATTCTGTTGTCGCAGATCCTAGTGGCATTATTTATGGCCTAAAGCAAAGTGTACTTCGCGGCCTCCGCTAAGTCCTTGTCAATTAGGGAATTGACTATCCTTCGGTAATTCCCATGCCACAAGCACTATGGAGAGCAGAAGCCATGCATAATGGAACGTTTTTCCTTGTTCCTCGTCTTCGCAGAAATTCTCTAAAAATTCTTTACAAAGGAACTCGGGCCAGTTAAACTAGACCCCCATCATGCACTACTTAGCCAGTGCAACCACCGACATGGGTACTTTGTCTGTGCTGCACTTGCACATAACCTTACCATCCAGGATTTGGGTTGCCACGCGTACTGCTTTATCCTTGATGTTGGAGATGGCATAGCCCCTCTTCTTCTTTTCCAGCTTGTAATTTTTCTTCATGGCCTCAGTGACGGCCAAGTCACTGCTCTTCCCTTCCGATATGATTGCATGATCCTTTCCTTTGCATGGGAGCTGGGAGATACGGTGAATTAAGTTTTCCATGATGGGGATGGGCTCCTCCAGCCACAAACACCGATCATGCACCAGGCAGAGCAGCTTCCTGATGACGAAAATGGTTACTGGGGTACGGTGGGAATGTGGCACCCAGAGTAGGTTCAGTAGCCCAACCTTCTCCACTCCACGCAACCACTTTCATGGCTCTAGTTCTATAACCCTTGCCACGGTGTTCTGCCTGGGCCACATGAGGTGCCTGGTGTCAAGGTGAGGCAACTTATCGTGGTTAGCAAGGTCCCAATCTTTGAATTTTAGGCTCGACACCTATCCCAGGTACGTGCCTTCAAAGATAATGTTGTCTGGGAGGAACGGGGTCTAGAGCGAGCTCTTTGTCTCGTCAAAGTCCTTGGGCACTCTAGCCTTTCCTTTCCACGGGGGGACATAGGTAGGCAACTTTATTGGAGGGTGCACAGGTTGAGTTTCCTCCTCCATGCCTTCATTCTCGCCTTCTGTGATAATTAGGTCCTCCGGGTATTCTTCTTCTTCATCGGTCATGATGGTGACAACTTTCCCCTTGTCCTTCATTGTTAGCTTGGTGCGCATTGGGTTTTGCGGGGACACATGTACGAGGACCATTGCTTGTTTGTCCTTCATGGGTCTTGGAGTGCACGATGATTTCGGGATTCTTACCACAATCCTTGCACCTTCCAGAGAATCCCCCACAGTCAGGGCCTACGTGGCCTCTTTGGTGGTCATTTTGATTATGTCCATAATGTCTGCAGCTGTTGCCATTGTGTTTGTCCAGGAATCTAGCACTCTCTAACTCAGGGGCTCAATCGACGCTCGACTCACAACAATCAAGGTTCTGCTCAATGCCTCAATTTGCAAATTACCAAGTTTTGTTTGTTGGGAAGCCCTTTGTATTTTATAGCACTTTTTGAATTTGAATTCGACCATTCCCCCCAAATCCGGTTCATTAATGCTCCCTTGGTGGAAAAATTTTCCAAATCTTGCCCATAAATCGCGTCTTAAATGCTTGCCTCCCACTCCATTTGGCCTCAATTCGAGCATCCCATCATGAATAGTGACTTCAAAGGTCACTTTTTGGTCAACATGCGTGGCAGTGCTAGCCCGCATGTGCGGTCGCGGACCTTGTGACTCTTCGCTTCTGCGCGCAGCTCTAACATTGCGCAGTTCCCGGGCATAATATTTTATAGTCCCGCGCTTCCTTTCAACTGCTTGGAGTGCTAAGATTGTACTTCCCTTGGCTAGTCAAGTGGTAGCGCAAACTATGTACGGTTTCCTCCAGTCATCCATCATTCTTCCTCGGAAATACCCACCTTTTGCCGTTACTGGTGGCATCACGCACCTTATCATATGCAGCGCATCACCCTTGTTAATTCTCTTAGTAATATGTGGTCCAATCCAAGGCAATAGACTGATCAATTCGCGGTGATAGTCGTCAAACTTGTCAGCATGATCGTGCACACCCAGTTTTATCACCTTGGTCTTCTTATCAAGAAAAGCATCCCTTATCTCTTCCTCCAGCATCTTGACTTCTGCTTATATCAGGGCTCTTTTCTTCCTTAGTCGCACCCTTTCTTTTTCAAGTTCTTAGAGCCTAAAATTTCTCTATTGGATTTCTTCCTCAAGTCCCAAGAGTTCTGCTTCTTACGGCTATGTGATCCCTTCTTTCCAGCCTCTGCGAACCGTCGTATCTACTGGTGCTTCTATGCACGGACTAGGCCTTTCATGCTCCATGGGGATTACAAAATTCACTTCATACTTCAACTTCGGAGGTGCCTGCGTGGTAAGGGTCTTTCACATGGTCCTGTAAGCCCATAGAACCACTAGTATGTGCAAGTCCGAGTCAGTCTGCTTCGCATTGTAGACTTTGTTCAGTGCTTCACATATTTTGTTAAAGGCTTCTGCGTGGATATCCTTTTGCGCACCTGGTCTTTTCGTACTCCATGGTTTCAACTGGAGAGATCATTCGCGCCCTTGTCTTTCCTGCACCCGCTTACTGATTGTGTCTCCAGCCGCAAGGACTGTGTCGATTCCCACAGGTTTCACACCATATGCTTGTATCCACCTAGAAAGTTGGGCACGTGGGCCATTTCATTTGTCATACTTGTATTTTAACTGCATCTGAGGCTTCCTAAATTGTATGCACACCATCCTTCGGCAATCGCACCAGTCCTCAAAACTCTTTTGGTGCGTACCCCACCAACTTGCGGGCGTAGCACGCAGTACCCATTTCAAAGCATCGAAGCGTTACTATTTCGACACTTCTCTTTCAAATTTGTTCAAGAACTCATGCACTTCACCTAACCCATTATACATAGGCAGATTCCTTATCTCTGTTGTTACACATCGCAGCGATCTTGTCATCATGTTACAGTTGACCGTGGTTACCTCGTGTAACTGTTTCTGCCATCATTCTATCTCTTCGCTAGAATCTGATGTACAGGAGCTTTCACGCTCCCATGAGATTTGGCCATCTGTGGTTGGCTTTACCCAGTCTTGCTCACGCGCAATTATCTTATAGATGCAGTCTAGATCGACGTCACTGTCATAGTCGCGCACAGGCTCTGTGTAGCGTGATCCTTCTGCAGGGTCTAAAGGTACCACTACACGTAGTGACTTTTTCTCAAAAATCATCTTGTGCTTCTTTAAATTTATCACTCCATTCATGTCAGTGGCCCAATCTATTCCCAGTAGCGCGGGGTCGGGATTTTTTTCATCAACAATCTCCATCACTTCAAAATCTCCTAGCGCGATTACTCCTTTGATATCTACTATGATTCCATACAGTCTCCCCTTAGGTAGGATCTTTTGTTGGTTTGTCATTCGTAGTTGGATAGGAGACCATTGCAACGCAGGCCTGCCCATGCGATCCCATGTCTGTTTTGGCAGAACATTCGCATCTGATTCCAGATCGAGAATCACTTGATCCATCTCATATTCCCCGATCTGCGCGGCCAATCTCATCTCCCTTCTGGTTCGCGTCGTGTGCTTCTCAAGCTTCCGAACTACACGCGATTCTCCTAGCGCGGTCCCAGTGCATCTAGTTATGAGTTCTTGTAGCCCCTTCACAGCCTTGTTATCAACCAGTAGTTTCATGCAAGTCTGTAAGAACATAGTGAGCATCGATGGGTCCATTTCCGGCTCTAGTCTACCTTTACATCCTGAAGTGGAGGCATCCGCGAAGCTCGTCTTAGCTTCCATGAAGGTCTCCTTAGCGCACTTCAAATCAAATTCCGGTTCCTTCATTGGAGCCTTGCGAACCCAGGTACTTTCTTCAGGCTGCTTGCCTTTGTCATCCCCTATCATAATACTACTATGGAGCACAATATTTACATTAGGGTCTTCCTTGCGTAGCTCATACCTCATCATCTGCAAGTTCTGATTCAGGGGAGGCTGGAGCGCTCCTTTATTGCGTAACCTTGATATGAGTGTGGGACAATCCGTGGTCTCATGATCAAATTGCGTACAATATAAGCATGATGTTCTCATTGGATTTGTACAATCGCGGGCATAATGACCCGGCCCTCCATTATTGTAACATATCAGCTATCCACGACCTCTTCCTGGTCCCAATCCTCCTCGACCTTGTTTGCGCCCCTGAAATCCAGTGCACGCCATTCCTGCATTTTGATTGAGGGCCCTTGCTTTGGCCTGAACTTTGTAGGTAGGAGTTCGATCCATCATCAGTTCATAACTTCTACAACTGCGCTCATCATGGCCTACTGACCTACAGAAATTACAGAATAACTATTGGGAGTTCTACGTATACTTCTGTAATAGATGGAATTTATGTTGAAAATAGCAATAAGAAATGCTAAATATAGAAGTGCTAAAAATAGCATTGTTGTAAATATCATTTTGGGATACATTCCAATTTTGGTTAGTCCCTGAACTAAAATTGAGAATTAAAATTTGAATTTGATCTTAGCATCTATTTGAAAAATAATTAATTAACTCATCTTGAGTTAATTAGTTGAAGAAAATCAAACATGAAGTCTATGTGAAGACATGGAACAATTATCCCTTTGATTGGGGAAGTTATCCCTTAATTAAGGAGATCACGATGTGTTTTACTTTGAGTTGTAGTTAGTTAGCTCAATTAAATAAGTTAAGTCCAATTAGATTAGTTCCAACGGTTTGTGGAACTGATTGTGAGATCAGTTAGTTAATGCATGCATGCATGTAACTATTGTACTTCAGATAACTGAATATTCTCTCATAAATAACTCATGCATGTCAGTTCAGTCAGATATCTAGTTGAGATCATAGGATGGGACAATGTATTATCAGTTGCAGGAATATTCCATTGAGGATATCTCTTGCATGCAGAAGGAATTCATTCCTTGGAAATTGCGCAGTTACTTCTGAGTTTGGTGTATTATGTGTGAGGTGAGAATCACACAGGTTGCAGATGGAGGACCCAAGAGAAACTGTGCAAGGAAATAGGAGGCTTGGAGGACTGAAGGAAGGCATATGTGTTGTTTATTATGTCTATGAGCAGTAGTGAGGGATTTTATTGAGAGCTGAATAGCTTGGCTAAAGCTTTGTGTAATCCGAAGATATTTCCACTTGAATGATAATACAGATAGCGGGATTTTAGCTGAGGCTTTCCCCAGATTATTCTTCTATGTTCATGTGTGATTGATTTCTCATTCTCTGTTATGTGTGTTCTATTTGATCTTGTCCAAAATGGATTAAGCTTCCGCAAGTTTTTTTGTAGAAGTAGATCAAATATTTTGCTTTAGTATATTGCATTATTAGGTAATCTACAGTGGGAAATTCTACATGGTATTAGAGCAAAGGTGATCAAAGAGAAGAACAATATACAAAGAAGGGAGAAGTTTTAAGTTTGAAGTTCCTAATTATAGAAATCGAATTCTTATCCCATCTCAAATTTCACCAATGGCGCTCAACGGTTTGAGACTCGAGTATGTCCTTGATGGCAGCTCGAATTATATAGCCTAGAAGGATCGCATGAAAGTGGTATTAGAGGAAAAAAGTTTGAAGGATGTCATTGACCAAGAAGTCCCCAAGCCAGAAGCTGCTAATGCCCAAGAATTGGTAGAATGGAAGAAATGTGTGGCTAGAGCGAGGAGGATCCTTCTGAAGGGAGTTCGAGACCACATTGTCTCGAGTCTCCATGGGAAGGAGACACCATTTTTATTGTGGAAAACATTGAAGGATCTATATCAGAATGGCAATGATCAGAGGAAGCTAGCGCTGAAAGACAAGCTTCGAAAAATCAAGTGTGAAAAGGGCAACACGATCTCTACATATCTGAACAAGCTCACCGCCTGTAGGGATGAGCTTGGAAGTGTAGGAATCATGATAGCGATGATGACATGGTAAGTCTTTCTCTCCTCACTCTTCCTAAGAGCCAGCATAGCTACCAAGACTCGGTAAATAGAAGAGAGAAACTTCCAGATTGGGAATGACTTTGGTCGGATCTGATGGAGAAGGAGATAAGGAGAAGCACCAAAGATGGATCTTCATCAATGCAAGATGATGAAGAAAATCTAGCCTTAGCGAGTAAGGCGAGGAAAGGAAAGGGGAAGGCTTCCCATTCCAAATCGAGTTCTTCCCATGGTGCGTAGAAGGTTGACAGATTGAAAGTGTGATGCTTTCATTGTCATGAGGTGGGCCATTATGCTACGAATTGCCCACAAAAGAAATCCAAGAAGGGATCCTCGAAAGGATCAAATGGTGAGGTGCTGGCCTCACAGTTCGAATTGGATTTCACCCTCATTGCATGCAAGGTTTCATCGATGGTGGGTTGTGTTTGGTACCTAGGCAGTGGATCCTCATTCCACGTGAACAACAAGAGTCTTTTTAGTACCTTGGAGGAGAAGGACTTCCAGATGTGCATAGAGATGGGCGATGATGGAAAGTATCGTGTTTCAAGTGAAGGTACGGTTGGTTTTTAGAGGGAGCATGGAGCTCCTCTCACACTGACTGATGTAAAGTATGTGCCTGGTTTGAAGAAGAATCTTGTGTTCGTCACTATGTTGGAAGACAAAGGCTATGATGTAGTCTTTAGTAAAGGAAAGGCATTCTTAAGGCATATCGGTAATGGACAGACCAAGAGGATTGGGATTCGAGTAAAGAATCTCTACAAGCAAGAGGTAGATGACTGTGCTGCATTGAGTTCCAAAGCAAAGCTGGTGCAGAGCCAAGATGTTAGCAAGCTACGTCATAGAAGATTAGGCCACTTGCACCATGGGACCTTGAAGATCATTCAACAAATTTCTATCGGACTTCCCAAGGGTAAATTGGAGCAATTGGATACATGCAAAGGTTGTACCTTGGGTAAGTATGTAAAATCTTCCTTCCAGGATTGAGATAGTCGAGCTGGAGAAATCCTGGAGCAAGTTCATACAGATGTGTGTGGACCATTCTCGACAGCCTCCACCACTAAATAAAGGTACTATGTTATTTTATTGATGATTTTTCTCGTAGATGTTGGATCTACTTCATGTAGAAGAAGGATCAAACCTTCTCAATGTTTTGTGAGTTCAAAGCCTTAGTTGAGAAAGAATATGGAAAGAAAATAAGGGCCTTGCGAAGCGACAATGGTGGAGATTATGTCTCCCAATAGTTTAAGGACTTATATGCAGCAGAAGGAATTAAACGGGAGTTGACGACACCCCATAAGCCACAACAGAATGGGGTGGGCGAAAGGAAAAACATATCGATTATGGGAGCAACTCGGGTGATGTTGCATGGCCAAAGCCTACCACTTGATTTGTGGGATGTGGCATGCAATACAACAGTATACTTGCAGAATAGAAGTCTGCATTGTATACTGGGGATGAAGACACTAATGGAGGCTTTTTCCATAAAGAGATCAGATGTGAGTCACTTCAGGATCTTTGGATCATTGGTTTATTTCCATGTGACCAAAGATGCCTGGAAGAAGCTAGAGCCAACAGCTGAGTTGGGGATACTTGTGGGATACACTGATACACCCCACAACTATCAGGTGTTCTTTCCTACCAGTCAGAGGAAAATGGTACGCAGAGATCTGAAGTTCGATGAGCAGAAGGCCATGTGAGTTTCCCTTAAGAGGGAACTCAAGTTGCATGCATAGGAGGAACTTTTAGTTCCTAAGGAGGAGGAGCCTCAGACTGATGCGGAGCAGCCACATGTACAGGATCTAGGAGTGGAGACATCAACTCATGCAGAGTCTACCATAGATGGGTGGAAACGCTCAAGGGAAGCTGACAAATTGGTGATGGATGTGAGAGAGAATGTGGGACAACCATCCTCTTAGTGTAGATAGAGGAGATCACCCAAGTAATACACTAGTTACATGGCCCTAGTTGGGGAGTGTGTAGAGACCAAACCATATTCCTTCGAGGAAGCAGTGCAGCAACCAGTTTGGGTTGATGCTATGGTGGAGGAGTATGACTCCATAGTTCATAACAGTGTTTGGGATGTTGTCCCAAGACCAAAGGACAAGTCAGTAGTGAGTTCTCGATGGCTTTACAAGGTAAAGCAAGTAGCTGATGGCAGTGTGGAGAAACATGAGGCAAGTTTTGTTTCCCATGGTTTCTCACAGGTCATGGGGATCGAATATGATGAGATTTTTTCTCCTATAGCAAGGTACTCATTTATAAAATCGATGTTGGAACTATCAGCTCAGATGGGTTGGATGATCCATTAGATGGATGTGAAGATTGCATTCCTCAATGGTAAGATTGAGGAAGAGGTGTACATAGAGCAGTTGAAAGGATTTGAGACCTTTGATCGAGAGTCGCATGTGTTCCAACTCAAGAGAGATTTGTACAGGTTGAAGCAAGCACCTCGTGGTTGGTACACCAAGATCAACAACTATTTCACCGGGTTGGTCTTCACGAAGAGTGAAGCGGATGCAAACCTTTACAACATCATGGTAGAAAGTAAGCCATTGATCATTGTTATTTATGTTGATGATTTGATATTGACAAGTGATGATCAGACATGGGTCTTATGCACTACTTTCTAGGCATGGAAGTGTGGCAGAAGGATGGGGAAGTGTTTGTGTCTCAAGGCAAGTATGCCAATGAGATACTCAGGAGATTCCACATGGAGAAGTGCAAGCCCATGCAGACTCCTCTAGCAGGTAATGAGAGGAAGGAGGATGCTACTTCAAGTGAGGTAGTAGCTGCTACTGTTTATCGACAGCTTTTGGGTTCATTGATGTATTTAGTGAACACACGACCATATTTGTGCTTTGCGACGAACCCGCTGAGTTAAGCTATGGTTCAACCTACCAAGTTGTTTTGGAAGGCAGCGAAGCATGTGCTAAGATACCTCAAAGGCACATCTCAGCATAGATTATGGTACAGATGGATAGAGGGAGTGAAGCTTCAGGACTTCATAGATGCAGATTGGGTAGGGAGTCCATCAGACCGGAAGATCACTTTAGGAGGAATTTTCAACCTTGGTTTAGCTGCAGTTTCTTGGTACAGCATGAAACATAGGTCAGTTTCACTTAGCTTAGCAAAGGCTAAATACATGGCTTCCAATCAGGCAGCATGTGAGGACATTTGGATGCGGAAAATTCTAATTGGATTGTTTGGTCAGAGGATGGATCCAACTGTGATCTATTGCGATAATTAGAGTTGTATTAAACTCTCTGAGAATCCAGTATTTCATGACAGGTCCAAGCACATCGATAGACAATATCATCATCTTCGAGACTGTGTAGTGAAGAGGATCATGTTGTTGGTGTATGTTTCGACCAAGGAGCACGATGCAGATATTTTGACTAAGGCATTATCAAAATGAAAATTTGAGTTCCACAAAGACAGGATTGGGGTGACAGATAATCCCTTTTTTGTTGAGAGGGAGTGTTGAAAATATCAACAAGAAATGCTAAATATAGAAGTGCTAAAAATAGCATTGCTATAAATAAAATTTCGGGATACATTCCAATTTTCGTTAGTCCCTGAACTAAAATTGAGAATTAAAATTCGAATTTGATCATAGCAGTTGTTTGAAAAATAATTAATAAGTCATGTTGAGTTAATTATTTGAAGAAAATCAAACATGAAGTCTATGTGAAGACATGCAACAATTATCCCTTTGATTGAGGAAGTTATCCCTTAATTAAGGAGATCAGGAGGAGTTGTAATTAGTTAGATCAGTTAACTAAGTTAAGTCCAGTTAGATTAGTTCCAACAGTTTGTGGAACTGATTGTGAGTTCAGCTAGTTAATGCATGCACGCATCTAACTACTGTACTTCAGATAACTAAATATTCTCTCAAAAATAACTCATGCATGTCAGTTCAGTCAAAGACCCAATTGAGCTCAGGGGATGGGATAGTGTACTATTAGTTGCAGGAATATTCCATTGAGGATATCTCTTGCATGCAGAAGGAATTCATTCCTTGGAGATTGCACAGTTACTTCTAAGTTTGGTGTGTTGTGTGTGAGGTGAGAATCACACATGTTACAGATGAAGGACCTAGGAGAAACTACTCAAGGAAATAGGTATAACAGATGATACTATTAGGTTTTATGATCTAACAACAAAGCTTCAAGTAGACTTTCTTAACTACCAAAATTATATATATCAAACCAACCTAGATCCATCTTAACTCCAGTTCTATTAAAATCTCAGAGAGATCAAATATCTTGACATTTAAACATTTCCTCGAGTTTTTCACTCAAAAAAGAGGTTTGTACTGTGAGAGATTTGATCCCTTTGAATGCTTAATAAATGTGGGTTTAAGATTAATCTATGTCGGTTCTATATACATTCAACTACATGTAAAATTTCTATCTTATTTTTCAATTTGTTTTGTAAATAAAATCCAAATTACTTTATCTAAATACATTCATCTATATCTTATTTTTCAATCTATTTTGTAAATAACATATATCTTATAAATAGTGCAAGACAACTCAAAACCTATCTCATACACTATTACTTTCTTCATATTCATTGCACTATATGTAAAACTCTCAATCTGTCTTTTGAAACAGTGCATTCAACATAACAAGGACAATAGGTCATCATTGCCACTAACAGATCCAATAGAAGATGGTAGAAGGTAGCTTCTATGCCACTGCTTTGTGCTATTACTCTTGTTCACACACCATAATTTCCACAATTCCATTTCATTGTTAGCATTCACACTCTCTTGCTTTAGTGTTCAAGAATCAAAGCTACTTGGAATTTTGTTGTGGTAAGATTCTACCCATTCATGAAACAATGCATTCATCATGCAAAGGATAATAGGTCGTCACTGCCACTAACAAATCCAAGGGAAGAGGGTAGTAGGTAACTTCTACATTGCTTCTTTGCGTCAATTTTTTTGTTCATGCACCTTAATTTCCACAGTTCCATTTCATTGTCCACATTCACACTCCAAAGCCTTCAAGAATCAAAGGTTCTTGGAATTTTGGTTTGGCGGAATTCTACTCATACATAATACTAGCAAACATTTGAGGAGACGACAAATCGCATCTATGATAAGAGATGGTGGTGAAGTGGATTGGATTAGATTTGGTGGAGTTATTAACTCCATTAAGGTGACCTTTCCCTCTCTATCTGCCACTAGATTAGTGATAATAAATCCAATCACACCTTCCAGGAACCTTTCACTTTTTGTCACTGAGTTAATTCACACTAAATCCCATCACAAGATGATAACCATATCAATCTCCTACCTCAATCAATGCAGGGTACTTAGTGCATCCCATCCTTTAGCTGGTAAGTGTGTCCTCAAATTATTTCAATTCCCACAAGCCTAGCACTACCACAATTATGAGGGATGAAATCAACCAAATGGTGAAATATTAGTAATAGTGTTTTCACCCCATCACCCACTCTACCCCCATCGAATTTGTCTTCACTTCAATCCTCTTATGAATAGTTGTAAGAAACCATATAGAGTTGCAAATATCCTCTGCATTTTCACCTCCCTCTTGTGGAATGTGGAATTTTTGCCAAGACAACCCCTAATCCCCATTTCATGAGTGTTGAAGAGGCGTATAGGATTGCACTATGGGATCTCTCTGTTTTTCTTTTGTTATATTGTTTCTTCTCTTCATCTTTTCTCTCTCCTCCTCTGCTCACCCTTTTCGAGATGATTAGAACTCCCTAATGGAATTCAAGAAGATCATTCAGATTATCTTTATCATTACATGGAATATTGGAATCTTGCAGTCCCCTTGTGCAACTGGATTGTTGTTACATGTAGGTCGTCATTCATTGCAAAACAAAGTAGTCTCCCTCAACCTTAGTTCTATCAATCTAGGTGGCTCCATTTCTTCTGACCTTGGAAATTTGTCATTTGTCCACTCACTTGATCTTTCAAACAACTCTTTGCATGGTCATATCCCACCACAATTGGGACACCTATTTCATATGAAGAAGCTCAAATTGTCATACAATCAATTGGAAGTAATTATTCTAAGCGACCTCCATAGTTGCAGAAATTCAGTTTACTTGGCACTTTCCTTCAACAATATGAATGGGAATATCCCCAAGGAGTTGGGTTCCTTACTCTACCCTATTATCCTCAATGTATAAAGGTGGTTTGGTAGTGTTGCAAGCCTTATTTATGTATTCTTGTAGAGGGTTGTTCTGGAACACGCAAATGTACTCCTCTTGTTGCCTTGAGAGGGATTTGAGTCGTTCCTAAACACTAGATAGCTTGGTCGTTGATTCATCACATACCCCTATGAGCTCCTCAAGTTTTCTATTCTCGTGTAAAAAAGTGTCTCAGACTATCCAAACTCTCTGCTTCAACATCATAAGATATGTCTTGAAATGCATGATATTTTCCCGAAAGTCCTCTACTGGAAATTATGGTGCCCTATTGAATTATTTTGTATCTGTCTATACCAGATGCTCAACTATCATATCTCCAGCTTGAACCTTTGACCGACTCTCCAGAAATGTCTCATCTTGCATACTATATTTTTCATGTTGGTCCTTATGATCATGCTCATCATACTGATTTACCAACAATGGCTCCTCATTTAAGTCCCATTGAATGTCTTCTTCTTGGCCTTCTCCACCTGTGGGGAGAATTTGTTGTCCATCCTCTTTGGTTGTCAAACATGGATGAACCGGTGGACTCTTATTTATGCTTGGTTTCTCATACTCTTCATGGACGCCCCCTGGAGATAAGAATCCACCATACTGTTAGGAATAATTATCTCCTTCTTTTCTCCATTTACTTTGTCACGTTGACTGATTATCATAAGCTTGTCCTGCAAGTCTCTTTGAACAACATTGTGTTGTTGCTCACGATATGTACTTGACTGCTCGAATCCTTTAGATGAATCCTCATGGTTTGAAAGAATTTCCTCTTGTTTTGTCCTTGTTGCCTCCTTCCTATCACACGGACATGAATGGTTAAGAGCCCAAGATCCCTTGCATACAAAGCATAAGCTTTTCCTTAGTACATTCTCGTTGTCCCCACAAATCCTTGTTAGTTCCTCCTTCATCAACTTCCTTTTAAGTAGTTTGATGTTCTATTTGACCAACCCCTCAACTAGTTCATGGGAAATAGGTGATAAAATTAGCTCCCTCCTCCAAATGGCCAACAATTTGGACCTCAATTGTTTGCAGGTGACCTTATCTTCTCCTAAGATTAGGGACATGATCTTTTGCATGTCTATTTTGAAAACTTTTGGATGAGATGTTGTAATGCTAGTGCAAAAGCATTGGAGCATCTGATGGATTAAGTCATCACATTCTAGATCCAACATAAGTATAACAAATCTGGATTTTTCCATGGTTTCTAAAATTTTGCACCTCTGAAAGAAAGTAAGAACGTTGACATTGTCCAATCCTCAGAGGGATCCTACAATTACTCGAAAAATCCTCCTCATGATTTCTTCATTGCATGGCGGTAGTAGCGGTCTTAAGGCTAAGATTTTACTAAGACAAGTGGCGGATGTGAGTTTAACCTTTTCACAAGAATACTCTAGGAACCTATGCTGTATCAAAGTAAGCATGGATGGCTTCAAGGCCCAACTTGACCCTTTCCAATCTTATTTCTCTTTGAGACATAAAACTATGTATAATGTGTCTCATAGTGGGAGGCCATCTTCTGACTTTGTTCTCTGCTTTTTGGATTCAAGTTCAAAGAGACAATTGCTTCTTACATCTTCCTTTTAGATATCCTTTGACTGTTGAAGGATAGTATGGATCTTTTGAAACACAACCTTGTCATTTTTCTCTTGCTTTTGATATGGAAGTTGTTTCCATTTTTGGTCCACTGAAGTATTGCAGCCTAGAGGACCAGCAAATGTAATACTATGTTAATTCTTAAGGCGTTTCCAAAAGTAAAATGATGACATTATGGCTTAGCCTTCCTTCTCTCCTCATTTTTTTTATGCAATCGTGGCAACTACTCCTTATAAACTCCTACCTTATTTTTAATCAAACAATAATTCTATAAAAAAAATTATTTTATTTTATTTTTATTTTCGGAGAAATATGCAAGTCACTCCACCGAAAACAGAAATGACCTATAAATATTACACAGGTTCATCACAAACCTTACTAGAAAAATACTACCCAAATCACTGCCAATACACTTAGCTTCAAAACCCATGAGCCTCTTATAGAATCCAACCATTCATCCAGTGATAAATAGTGCTTCCAATCTGGGACATAGAAATTCCCACAACGTGTGCTACCTTTGTTGTGCTAAGGATCTAAAAACCCTTGACTAGTCCCATGCAAATTATTGGAAATTATCTTGCATGAATTGTCCCTTGTGGATTAATTGTTCAGCTTCATAAATCCACCCACAGTGACTAATACAAATTTCAACTCAATACAATTGATAAACCTCCAGAAATTTGGCCTACTGATACAAGGGAAATTTGGCCCTCAAGGGTGAAAAATATTCTTCCACGCACAGGAACATCTTGTGAGAGGATATTCACAACTCCTTCAATTATGGTATTAACTTTCAGTGAGTTCGATTTCTATGACTGGATGTAACTTGGCTTTGATAGATTTGATGGCCCATAATTCAATCTTCAGAAGAAAACCCCTTTTAGATGCAATATCTTCCAGAAAATACCTTTGAGAAATTTTGTCGATTCAAGATGGGTAAAGATTAATGCCTTTGTCTAAGTATGATTTGTTGGCAATAATTAGCTCAAAATTGGTCATCTTCCAAATCTGCAATTCGTGCTTCAAGAGGTCATATACAAGATCAGATTGCAATGTGAATTCTAGCCTATACAAGTTGTCTCATCATCTAGACAATTAAGTGGTGAAGCAATTTTCTCAATTCCGCCTTTGTCTCTAGAAAATTTCAGTTCTCTGGTTCAGTCTTGACTTTTTTGGAGATGATGATATAGCCCTGGTGAATGCAGCCTCTGTTTTTTCTTGATGAATGAGTTACTAATCAAGAAAGAACAGTTATACATTAACCAAAAAAAGAACATAACTAATTGAAAACTGAAACCAAACACACAAATAAACACACAGGATTTACGTGGTAAAACCTTGACAGGGTATCAAGAAAACATCCACGGGGCAAGGGATTGGAATCTCTATTAATTCAACAATGATTCTCCACGATTACATTTCTTGGGCTTTCACTATTTTTATACAAGCCTCCTCCATTACATAACTGCTATTTCGATATAAAACTAACTAGTTACATTTTTTAGATAATTTTCGACGAAATCACATAAATAATCTTTTGTCAACGCGTTTCGAACCAACCAGTGTGGTTCATCGTCAGGACAAGTTGAAGAACCGATCCAGCTTAGCTAGTTAAATAGTATGGGCAGAGACTCCAACAGCTAGATTTATAACGGCTAATTTTGACCTTATGACCCCAGCCAAATAATTATTATATTTTTAATTATGATTATTCCTGGAAAATAGTTAAAATAGGTAAATTTATATAAGAAAAGGACTCTTACAAGTTAGTAAATCAATTATATATTTAACTAAAAAATAATTGTTTATTAATAAATCCTCTCTCTCTACTCTAATATATATATATAACAAATAACTTCCCATTATTGGTTATTTAATATTTATATTTATATTCATCCTTTCGATCCTAATGGATCGTTAATAAGTACATTAGTCATTTAAATTCATAAAATAATATAATACTTATTTTATTTAATAATTAATTGTTAGATATTAGGTAAAATGTATCAGATAGTTAATGGTTATTATTATATTATTATTATTATATTATTATATTATTTTTAAATTTAAATTGTTTATATATATAATATATATATATTAATATATATATATAAGTATATACTAACCCATGATTGGGTCTAAAGTTTAATATATATATATATATATATTATAATATATAATATTATATATTATATATATATAAATATCTTTTTATCCTAAGGATCGTTAGAAAGTAACATTAATCAATTTAAATTCAAAAAATAATATAATAATTTATATGTATTTTATAATATTATTATTCCAATTATGATATTTAAGTAAAATTATACTATGGATTAGTTTTTTTTTTCTCGGTAAAGACTGTGCTAATTATATTAAAAAAGAAGAAAAATATGTACAGAGAGGATAGACCTCTGAGGGAGCTGTAGCTCTACCTCTCTCAAAATAATTTTGCAAAAAAATGCTTACATTGTAGACCAGAGTCTGCAAAAAACTGCTTAGACCTCTGTATGTCAAAATTGAACAGCATGAGACTGAGAATTATAGTTTGTGGACAAAATTGGAGGTCCAAGAGAAGGTGCTGCGTTTGGAAGGCGCCAATCTGGAAATGCTACCTAGTCTTTAGCCGCGAAGTCTCAAATCAACAAAACTGAATTGCATCCCTGAGTCGTCAAGAAAGGAGTAAAAAACTTACTTAGAATCTGCGGTGTCATGTTTTTCAACCTCAGTCGGGGCGCTCGAAAGATTAACCCATTCAACCATGACATTGTCCTCCACATCCGTCGCACTTCTACCAGGCGGTAGAACAAGATGTAGAATGTTTCCAGTGAAACGCGCCGGCTCACTGTCAATCATGGGCTCCGTCACTGGCTGAGGGTCATTAATCTGCTCCTGAGGAGCACTTTGCTGGGGATGGCTCTCCTCACGGTCCTCCTTATCCCGCGCCTCCGCAGAGACTTCCAATTGCGCCTCCACTAAGCGGCTCTGGGATGAGCTGGCGGACCTAGAGGGAGAATGCTCTGAGGAGGCGACCACCGAGCTAGCAGGTTCATCACCTACCCCTGAAAAATGAATGGAACCACGTAGAGATAAGAGGCAATAAAGCCCACATTAAAAATTGAAGCGGGCGGAGTGCAATGAACTGGTGAGAGAAGGGCCAGATTACTCAGAGGTCGGCGAAGAGGGCACGATCGTGGCAAGTGGGGATATGCGGCGAGGTTCAGGGCCTCCCCTCCCTCCCAGCCTTCCTTGAGGACCAGCGGAGCTTCCTCGCCTGGGTTTTCCTCGCAAACGGGGCGGCATATTAAAAATGAACGGCTTAAGAAACATGTTTAAAGGGAGGCGGATGCGAATTGGACAGAGCGGGCGTAACAGAGTCCAGGCGAAAGCCACGACCACCAGAGAGACCCGAAATCCCACCCAAACTTGAAACTCCGACAGCAAGATGAGGGCTTGTAACTCCCAAAAAGAATCCCAGACAGACCAGTGAGGACCCACGACGCCCAGAACAGCCCAAATTCCTACACAAACCTGAAACTGCCACATTGAAATGGAAATTCGACACTTACTGGAGATTGACCTGGAAAATGAAACAAACTGCAATTGGGGACGATCCACCATTGTGCTGAGGACAATAGCGAAACAATGAGTCCCAGGTTGCCTTTGAGAACAGGACCGCCCGGGACATCCCCCTCGACGAAGACTAAGCAAACCAGAGTGTATGAAAGTGTCTTGCCCTGAACCGGACCTCTAGACTGAATGGTTGACCGGAACCAGATGAAATAGAAACCCATCTTGGCGCCCCATTCCATAAACCTGCAACCTGGTACTCTCGGCTTGATGCGGCATTGAAGGGCAGTAAATTGCCTAAAGAGGGAGTTTATGGTGCCTTACCTCCGGCGCCTTCTTCCACCGTGAGTGCGTGCCAGCGGCTGGCTACGCATGCCTCATGGATAACACTTATTCAATGCGCGAAGAGACACTCGTATCCGGGTTATACTATGGATTAGTTAATTATATTAATGGTTCAAAAAAAAATTCATATCGAATATACATAATAAACTAATTCCATATACTCTTTGGTTGTTAAATTTAAAAATATATTCAAACTATTATTAAGAACTAAATATATATTTCATAAAATTATAATTGAATTGTTATAGAGGTTGGTAATTTATAATTGTTAATTAATCAATATATATTTTATATATAAATTTTAGATATAATATCAGGATTATTAGGATGAATTAAAATAATCTTTAGAGTTAGCTCAAAAGGATAATATATTTAGACTATATCATAATGATTTATTAATTGTTTTAATGGTATGTTATAAGCTAATCATATTGGTGTATTATTTATTTAATAATTATTTTCAATTATCATTTCAATTCTAAATGTTTAGTAGTAATTAAA
>APFE031182111.1:4109-18244 GCA_000404065.3 Pinus taeda
CATGGATAGAATCGTACTGTTTCGGGACGTAGAAATGAAGACCCTGGATCTAGTTTCCACCATCTAGGTTGCGAGGAATTTTGTATTCATTATATTATGGACTATTCATAAACAGAAAGTTGCATCCATACTGTGTCCACATGTGTCTGTACTTATGATGTGTTATGAGATCATTCCTATATCAGAGCAGTAGTTAGTCTTCTAGTCAGTTTTCAGTCTCTTAGTCAGTTTTTATTTGAGTATGGGAATGCCTACCTCAGCAATGATATGATCTCATATATATATTTTGCATTGAATGTTTTTACAGGTTCCAACTGGGCTCTCCGCAAGATGGTCCTAGAAATGATAAAGCACTTCACTCTTCCTATATGATAAATGAAAAAATCATCATATACTATAGACTTCGCACTTTAGGGAGCAATCTGCTACACAAAAATATCGTCACCTTGATTATTTGCAGTCGGTATGGGTCTATCACCACCTATGCCAGCTTCCTAAGCAAGTCTCAAACCTCAGCTCTTCAAAACAAGCTTTAGAAATGAGAGAAAGACATCAAAAAAGCAATGTAACTTTGATTCCACACTTTCTCTCACTTTTGCCTGCGGGCCCGCACCTTTTGTTCAGGATATCTGCGTACTTATACGCTCTGTATGTAAAGGGGAGGGTGCATACCCCTGTGAAAGTCAAAAGGAACAAATTTTATCTTAAAAAACTCACTTTAGGTTAATTATAGAGGTTTCTAGAAGGATTTGTTACGTGGATTGTTCGCTCCAAGTGGTTCATGCATCCCATAAGAGGAGGAACTAATCCCTTCTCAAGAGGAGTTATCCCTTTGAAGGAGGATTCTATCCCTTTGAAGGAGGACCTGGTAACTGATCTCCATTGCACTATAAATTGAGGCATTGGGTCAGTGGCTTGAGAGGTTAGAAGCTGAACTTTTGAGGGTAAATGCTAGTGAAATCAAGACTTCCTATTTGAGCTTAAGAGGAGAGATCACATACCTTTTTGGCTTCATTGGGAAGTGAGTGAAGCTTGTCAAAGTAGAGGAGACTTCTTGTTGGGCCTTGGGAGGAGCTTGTACAGCGTCAAGGCAAAGGTTGTAAAGTTCTTCTCCTTTTGAATTAATACAATCAAGCTAATTTTTCTCAACAAGTATCTCATGTTATTTGTTTCATGAACTCCTTGACTTTCATGTTAAATATGTTTTATAATACTGGTTATTCAGGTGCTATTTAATCGTTTGCCTTGTTTATGTTTGCAGGTTTGTGACAAAAGAACTTACTTGGATCAAAGGAGCGAAGGCATCTCCAAACTTGTGTTGGACATGAGGTAGGCCTTAAACACATTTGTTTGCCATTATTTATAAAGCACACTTAGAGAAAGATAGTGTCTAGTTGGTTTGTTTGTCATTAGGTCTTCATTAGATTCTAGGAAGGTCTATCTTGTCCGCAAGATCGACTCATTCCACGTGACAGGGAGGAAAGACCATCTATATATATGTGATGGTTGTCCAAGGTCTGTTAGATTTTAATCTTCTCCTTGGACGTGACTATGTTTATGTCATGGTTGCGCTTGTTTCTTCGCTTTTCCGTGTCGTTTTTTTTTTCCGCACGAAGGAAGAATTGTGACTATTGATCAGTTGTCATTCATTGGTCACTAGGCATCTCATTTGCAACCATCACCCCTTATCGGCTCTTGTTTGCAAACAGTACCTTCCCTGCCACAGGTCAATTATGTGGCTACCCATTCCATTTCCGCATCTGCTGATGATCACACAAATGGTGTAGTACATTATGTACTCAGGGCATTAGAACCTGATCTATCTTTGGTACCAAAGAACATGTATTCCTCCCGGAGCGTGGTCCTTCCATCTAGTGAAGACCCCTTGGGAGCCATGTTCTCATATGGCACATGAATATTTGTTGAGGAGAGTTCATTTTCTTGTGTTAACCTCATCAAAAAATGAAAAAAGGAATGACGAGGATAGTTCTTTTATTATGTCAAACTCATTAAAAAATGAACCTAGGGTCATGAGGATGGTTCTTGATCTTGTGTCAATGTCATTAAAAATGGAAACAAGACATGAGGATAGTTCCTAGTCTTGTCTCAGTCTCGTTAGAAAATGAAACAAAGGGTCATGAGGAAAGTTCCTTGTCTTATGTCAACCTCATCAAAAAATGAAAGAAGGGTCCAAGGATAGTTCCTAGTCTTTTGTCAACCTCTTTAAAAAAAATGAAACAAAGAGTCTGAGCATAGTTCCTTGTCTTGTGTCAAGTTCATTAAAAAAATGAAACAAGGGTTATGAGGATTGTTCTTTGTATTGTGTCAACCTCATTAAAAAATGCAACAACTCCCTTTTCCAAATCAAGTCTTTGATTAAGATCTCGTAAAATCCTAGTCAAGTCTTTCCAAATATCTCGAAAGTGAACCTTCATTCCATCCACCTAGCTGAATGAAATGAAGCTTGGGGGACATGTACCTCAATTTGAGTGATTATGTTAGGGGCATGCAAAATTATAGCAAGCATAGTTTTTTGTTTCAATATTGTGTAAACATGAAACCGAATTCAGGCAGAGTTCTCCATGGTTCAAGCTTGTGTAAGAATGAACTCACACCCACTTTACGTCTCATGATTTCCATTTTAATCAGTCGATTTCTGCTAGATAATTCCTGGTTGTTTCATTCCATCGCCACTATCTGTTTGGCTGATCATATGCTTTCACTTGGTTGCTTTTCCTTTCCTGAGGGACCACATCAATGAGTAGTTTTATTAGCCAACCTCTTGACCACTACATGTTTTGACAAGTTCCACCATTGTCTGAATTCATTGCTACCCTTTATACCACTCCTTCCTCCAGGACGAGTCACCTTTAAGCTCTTTTCTGACTCGAAAAAGATGAAAATCCTGCCGAGTATTTTTCCCTTTTTGAATCGTTAAAGAGAATAAAAATGGGGATCCGCTTTCAACTCTTTTCCGAACCTTAAAAAAAAAAGGTGGCTAAGCCCTTGTTATTTCGAACTCGTTAACAGATGAAAAACATCATAAACTAAATACAAATTTACCCCTTTTTCGGGCTAGGAGGCACTATTTATGAAAAAGGTACACCTTGATCTATCATGGTCAATAGGTTCCCTTGGATATTGTTTTCTACCTTTTCAAAATTGAGGGACAAATTTACAATAAGGGACCTTTGGAGTTTTCTTTTTCGTGTTCTTTTCAAACTCTCTAAATCTGAAAAAGACTCCAAGTTTTACCTATGTCGAACTCTTTAAACCCTAAAGATATTGAACTTGTCAACATGACGATATCGAGGCTTCTTTTTCCTTCCTGGGGCTCATTAAAATTTACTAGGTCGGATGCATCTGAAGGACAAATTTACAGTGCAAGAATATGCTATCCCCTTCAAACTTGCGATAAAAAATAATTAGGGTACTCACTAGGCATGGTGGGGGGGAAATTCGAAGTATTATGTCAGCAGTATTAATTGTTATGAAAACTTGTCACTCTTCAGAATTCACACTTTTTCTACTTCGTGTTGGGTTGGGATATCCTCACTTTATTGTTTTCCTTCCAGGTTTTGGGTTACCCATTTTGCCTCATTCCATCTGATCCTTGCTACATCATCATGACCTTTGATCTGTTGGTACCAAAATGTTGGCAAACTCCGAAACTGTGTCACTCATATGTTCAAGAGCTTAATACTTCTACAGGTTGTATGCCTTACACACCTTCCTCAAAATCTCTATCTCATCCACATCGACCTTATTCCTTTGTCTCGCGTTGATGATGTGGGAAACATTATGGCCCTCCTTCGACCGATCGCTTCCTGTCGACTTCAACTCATTATTTGAGAAGTTGATCTAGAGACTCCTTTCTGGTACGTTGGAGCTTGCATGCCTTAATGGCAAGTTCTTCACATTCGACAACAAAATTTCATTATTGGCCTTTTATTAGGTGATTTCGTGGGTGTTTGACTTCATATCATTCTTCGCACTTCATGGATTGTACTAGCAGTACCTTGAGAACCATTGACGTTACTGGTGGTCTCTCTCGCGCTTGTTAATGATATACATCATTGACTGGCAATCAAGCGATTTTCCAGTATGGAATTGAGCACATCTATTCACATATTAGAATTTGTACCTTGATCAGGTTGGGATTCAAGACCCTGGGCTCAGATTACACAAGTGCAGGTTGCGAGGATTGATTCATGATTGTGTACATGATTCTTTTTATTGGATGGCTATGATGATACCTGATTCTTTTATATGTTCTTTCTGACTGGATGGTTGTGTCCATACCACAGATTGTTTATGTTTATCTTCTGAATGGTTGCACCCATGCTTTATGCACATGTATTTCCTTTCACTATGTAATCATGTACCAGAGATATTAGTTGTACTTGCATTTGAAGTTTCTCTGTGATGGTGTTCTGTTTCAGTTATGGATTCATAAATCATTTCACCCCTCCCACTCTCTCAGCCTTCATGCTTTAAGGGGCATCTGTTACACTATAATTTGTCACCGACCCCGCATTCCCTGATTCGGGACATTATCGGTCTGTGTTGTTGACATCTACCTTGTGTCATGTAGCGAATTATGTGTTAATGTCTTCCTTTTCATCTCAAGAAGAATACCTGAGTTCACTACTCCTGGAGTAGACCCTTTTTTACCTAAGTGTTTGGGTCGTCATAGGTCAGTAATTGCTCCACCCACAGAGATGGCCAAGATTGAACTAGCCCTAGCGACATCGTCACTCTACCTCTATGTTGCACTCATGATGAGCTACTTTTGGCAAGTTTTTTAAAAAAATCATCGAAACTTCGAAGTGTAACAACTTCATGGGTAGTCCTAGGGTTAGTTGTTGGATCAGATGAGCTTGCCTCTCTCCTTTGGGATGGTCATTCCACCTTTTATTCAACCTCTCAAAGGGATAATCTCTTTCTCCCATATCTTATGGAAGCTCCTCCTCCTATAAATACTTCCTCCATGGCATAAATCATCTAGCTTCAGAGCTTGCTAGCTTCAAAGTTCAGAGAGTTGGAGAATAGCTTCAAAGTTCAAGAATTCAGTAGTAGAGGTAGAGAGTTTTGCTAGAGTGTGGAAGGAGTCTCTTATGTAACATAGCTTGGGATAGTTTTGGGTAGAGTTGGCTTGATTGTAAGAGTGTTATAGCATCAACCTTTCGGGTAGGAGAGGGAGTTATTCATCCTTTTGGGAGATAGTTCATGAGTGAATGCTTGCGGAAACATGCTGATAGGACCCTTCAAGGAGACATACGATGTCAAAGCATGGTTGTAAGTTTTACTTCAGTTTATATTAATACAAATCAATGGCTTATTTCCTATATCTTATGTTAAATTGCATATTGATAGCTTGAAGTTCCTTCACTCTTTAAGTAGATCATTTTTGTTGTATTCTATTATGTTTGTGGTTATTCTCAGTATATTGTTTTCAGGTACAAGTGATTAGAAGAACAAGAGCTAGACCAACGTGGTGAAAGCTTCACCAAATGAGGATCTACAGGTAGGCCTTCATGACATCAACTTTCTAAGGAAATTTTCTTTAGTATTGTCTTTGTTGTGTCTAGACCCACTCTAGGGCTAGAGGGGTTGCCTCTGTCCATATAGGGAACTTTCCTGCATCACATAATTGAGAATTTATTTTTGGAATTTAACATTTAGTTTCTACCTAGAGAGAAAATTAGAATGGATAATTCCTTAACAACAACAACCAACACTTTCAATCCACAGAAAAATCCCCATCTCAAATATGAATTTGATATTAGCCATATACATTGAGTACGAGAAAATGTCAAATATCGATGGGTGTTTGAGGATGAAGATCATATGACTTATGGAGGTGATCGGGGAATTTTCCAGTTCTGTAATCGACCGTGAAGATGAATATATGGATGAAATTGTAGGTGATGACCAACATGTGCCATGGGAATAGTCTATGGATGGGTAAAAAAAATAGTTGAAGGGAAATATAATCCAAAAGGGGTTGTTTTCATCGGAAATATTTTTTTAACGCTAATGATGTGCGAGTCAAGTTAGCCAAGAAGGAGAACGAGGAGGATACAGAAGATTGTAATATTGTTACATAACAAAAACGTAAACTAATTAAATTATCTAAGGGGATCTTGTAGGGATAAAAACATAGGTATCTTGACATGTTCAATGAGTATGGTGATACCTTTTCCTTGTCCTATGACGATTTGAAACCCTATGATGCTAGTATAATTCAACATAAAATTCCTTTGAAATCAAGAATCAAACCTCATATTCAGAAGCATAAGGAAATTAATCCGCTTCTTCTCCCCTTGATGGAAAGAGAAGTGAAGAAAATGCTCCAATATAATATCATTGTGCCTTTAAGATTTATTGGGTGGCTAACTTAGTTCCTGTAAGGAAGAAAATTGGAGAGATCTGATTGTGTGATGACTTCAAAAACTTGAGTAGATCTTCTCTAAAGGATAATTATCCTTTTCCCAAGATGGATCATATTTTAGAAAAAGTGGTAGAATCACCATGGTTGTCCATGATTGATGGGTTCTTTATACATAACCATATTGTTTTGCATCCTGATGATAAGAAAAATATTTCTTTCACCACACCTTGGGGAACATTCATGTATTTCATAATGCCCTTTGGCCTCATGAATGTTGGTGTCACTTTTAATAGGGAATGGATATAGATTTTCTAGAGGAAAAGGGTAAATTTGTGGTAATTTACTTGAATGACATAACAATCTTCTCAAAGACTGATGAGGAACATTTGGAACATTTACAACATACATTGGAAAAATCTAGGAAATATGGGTTGTCACTCAACCCAAAGAAGTCCCAATTTTCCCTTAGAAAAGGCAAATTTTTAGGGCACTTTTTCTAGAGAGGAGTGAATATTGAACCCAGAAGGGTGGAAGCAATTTGTAGTATCTCTTTACCAAAAAATCAAAAGGAGACTCAAATTTTCTTAGGTAGGACAAATTTCTTGAGAAGGTTTGTACCCAATTATGCTGAAATTATGAGGGAGATTACGAATATGTTGAACAAAGACATAGAGGTTAAATGGACTACAGAAGCAAGAGAATCATTTGTTAGAATTAAAAAGTCATCTTTAGAGGCCCCAGTTTTGGCTAGCCTTGATTATCAAAATCCTTTTTCTTATCCTTCCCTTTATGTCTCCTAACACTACTATAACTGACTTATCAAGGAAGATTGAATAAGAGAAGGAGCACCCAATTACATTTTTTAGCCATGTATTGAGATATGTAGAACTAAAATACAATATTTTGGAAACATAAGCCTATTATTTGGTCATAGTCTTGAATGATTTCCAAGCTTACATTCTACAGTCTAAGATATTTTCTTATGATCCTTCAAAAACTGCAAAAGACAGCTTCACACAGGGAGCCATTTAAGGCAAGAGAGGAAAATTGATAGATAAGATTTTAGGAATATGACATGGACGTCAATCCCAATAAATTGGTAAATGGGAAGGGATTTGCTAAGATTTTGTTAGAAATTAATTTCCAGGCATTGGGTATAAATTTGTTGGCTGAAAATTCAAAACCAGAGAAGCAAGAAAAACAGGAAAATACAAACGAGAAGTATAAAAAATTGCAATGAAGTACTTGGTTTCTGAGTGGTACAAATTCATTTTACATTATTTTTTGCTTTTGGAATTCCCACCTAAGTTTACTAGAGCATTGTATAGATCTTTGAGGCTGCAACCACAATTTGTTTTTATTTCCAATGGTTAGTTGTATTAGAAGGACCCTATCAGAGTCTTACTAGTTTGTTTGGTTGAAGGTGAAGTCCCCAAAGTAATAAATGAATTTAATGGATTTGTTTGTGGAGGACATTAAAACTATAAAGTAATATCTCATAATATTTATAAGGATGGATTCATGATCGAGTGAAGGCTTGTAAATAGTTCCAAATATTTGTTGAAAAGTAGAAGCTAGCACCCATACCTTCAATTCTTGTTTCTATGGAAGAAACATTAGAAAATGGGGGATAGATTTTATCGATGAAACTCATCCACCATCCATTGCAAAGCATAAGTGGATCCTTACAAGAACATACTATTTCACAAAGTTTGGTTATGTAAGGAATATAGTCGCTAATAATGCTCAACTATTTAAATCTGCTAAGTTTTCCATTTTTTTCAGAGCTATAGAATTATTTTGGGGCACTCCACCACTTATTATCCATAGGGAAATGGGCTGGCAGAATCATCCAGTAAGACCTTGTTCAGGATTCTTGAGAAGACCATAACAAAAAGCAACAAGAATTGGGATTCTCAACTCAGGTTTGCATTGTGGGAAAATAGAGTCACCACTAAGAGATCAATTAGTAAGTCTCCATTTGAGCTATAATATGGGACTTTAACACTTTTTCCCACCCAATTGGCCATGCTCGTGGAAAGAAGGATCCAAGATGTAGAAGAGGAGCCTAATTCCTCCACCAAGATGATGAATTTTTCGGTAGAATTGCATGAGAACAGAGAACAAGTCACTTAGAATTTGATCAAGTACCAGGACAAGGTGAAGGCCCTATATGACAAAAATGCTAAGGATAAAATCTTTTATCGAGGTGACCTTGTACTCAGATGGGATGTCAGAAGAGAGGATAAAGGAAAACATGGGAAAATTGATCCTTTATGGTTTGGGCCCTTCAAAATAGCTAAACCCAAAGGGAATAACAAATTTCTGTTGGAGAATCTTGATGGTAATGTGTTTCAACTTCCTAGTACCTCAAGTATTATTTTCAACACTAAATTATTTTTTCCACTCCCATTTAAAATAGTGATGAGCCTCATAAATGGGTAATTATATGGGCTCATTTTACCTTCTAACCTAGTCAAATCAACCATTCTCTTAGCTTATTGTACGATTTTTTTATTATATTTATGCTTATAGGGCGAGTTTAGTTAGTTATTATAACATGTATTTAATGCAGATTATTGATGGATTTCGAGGTCAAAGTCAAGGATCTAGTGGTCAAAATGCAACATTAACTCGAAGTAGATAGAGGGGAGGAATTATAGGAGGGAATCCTCCTCATTTATTGCTCCTCACTTCAAATTTCCCTTCATTCATCCTAGAATACAAGTAGCTAAATCATGCACTAGAAGGCAGCCGAGCAAGTGGAAGATTATTGATAGTTATCTCGAGTTTTGGAAGCCAAGCCTCCCTGATTTTAAGGAAGCTATTGGTTGCTTCAAATGTATAAGTAGAGAGGCCTAGGGCCTCACTAGGGTCAACTTTTTTTGGCTTGGGTAAACTCTGCTCAAATTTCAAGCTTACTCTTTTATGACAATTTTATGTAATCTTGTTATTTCTTGATAGTGGTGATGGAATCCTTTTTGAGCTAGCACTGAGTTACCTCAGAGGGCTAAAGCTCTTAGGTTAGGGCCCAATCTAAGAAGCCAAGCTTCTATTTAATTATATTTGTATGCTTTACTTCAGTTTGTAGATTAGTTGTTGTTAGATGTATTTATCTTATGGTTAAGAATAGGTTTCTTTTGATGATTTAGTAGCTTGGTTCCATTTGTGCTTTTTGTAGTAGGTTAAGCAGTGATTAGAGAAGATTCGAAAGGCTAGCAATAGTTCCTTGGCCTCTCTTTCTCCCTCTAGGACCACGATTTGAGGCAAAGATTCTCTTGCTTCCCCAAAAACATAGATTTTCCTGATTCCTAGGACTTCTAGTGTTTGCATCTCTCTAGTAGGTTGATAGTCCAGTTTTTCTTTACTTTAGATCTTATTTATCATGTTCACTTCCTAATTTCCAATAGTCCTTTTTCATGCTTTCCTTTCCTACAACATTTCCCAGAATTTCCTTCTATAGATCATAGTTTAGGCAATTTTAATGCAAACCTTTGTTTTTCCTAGGATGCACTCATTTCATTGGTTGCTTGATTTTCTTGGTTGACTATCATTTTC
Organism: Pinus taeda; assembly: GCA_000404065.3. Lineage (NCBI taxonomy): Eukaryota > Viridiplantae > Streptophyta > Pinopsida > Pinales > Pinaceae > Pinus > Pinus taeda. The sequence goes on from APFE031182111.1 coordinate 14,062, forward strand.
TATGCATTATATCTCTTCCAGCAACAGGCCAGCTTACTAGCAATCACACCCTTCATCTGATCCATGCCCTGTAGATCTCCCAAACCTTACCTCAATTTTGCCCTAGTTTCCTTCATTTTTCATAATACTACTTCCTCTCTCCTTGAGCAAACCCAATCATCTTTCTCTCTTGTAGTGATTCATGGTAGACCTTAGGTGCCTTAACACCTCATTCCAACCTTCATCCACCATTTCCACCCACTCTCACACCCTCAAAACAACGAAAATTGCTCTCGGCCTACTGTAGTTTCCCTGTTTTCCTCCTGTATTTTTCCTGTGTCCTCCTGTAGGATTTCTTTTGAAGGTCGAGTGTGGGAAATGTCTCCAGAAGGGAACCTAAGACCTTCTATGACCCATCCACACCATCCTACATCCTCCCAAGCTCCAAAACCGCTCTCTAATGACACCTGTTCGCTACCACACTCACACACAATAAGTTAGATGCATGTTAAATTCACATAAAAACACATAAATAGACTGGGCACATAAATGTGTTTTTTTCTTATTTACTTCCAGAAATAGCATGGTTATATGTTGTCTACTTCCTTGAGTATGTAATGGAATTTCTTTCATGGTTTTCATAGTGCTTTTGGCAAAAGTTGAATTAGCTTGTTAATTAGGGTTTACTAGGTTTTTCTTTACATTCCAGTCTTTCTCCTTTCTAGAGTTAGAATAGCATCTGTAGAGTAATATTTATTTCCTTTCATCACACATAGAGCTTCTTCTGAAATCTATAGAATTTTGTTTGAGCTCCTAGTGATCTCGCGCCGACTGACCAAGTGATAACTTGTAGTGAGAACTAGTACTTGTGTATATAGCACTGAGGCTTCCAAGTTTGTTACAAACTACCAGGTTGATAAAAATAAAGTTGGTAGCCCAGGAGTTGTAGCATTCTTGCTGCAATACTGGAGCTCACCAATTTTTGGAGTTGTTTTCGGGGAAGCGTCAGAGTATTCTGTGATTATTGCTTTCTTCTATTTCCTATTGCAACATTCTGCTAATAGTTTATTTCGGCAAAAGTAGACTAGTCATTTCTTTTCTTTCAGTTCTGTGTTTCCTTGCTTTCCTTTTCAATTCTGTAAATTTCCATTCAGCAAGTTCATTTTAGCTAGTTGTAATTTGTTCAGTTCAATCACAATTTCAGTTTCTGGAGGTACTTTCAGTGTGGGGAAAAATAAACAAGAAACCAACCAAAAATATTTCCTTTCATGCCTCTTAGGAGTAGAGATAACTTAGGAAAAAAAATTTCCCAACACCCCCACTGCTTCACACAACCAACCTTCTCTCTTCTTTGGTGGCTACAATCAAGAAGAACCCTTAGGTGAACATGCAGACATATTTGATGAACCTATAGGGGAAAAAGAAGAAGAAAACATTCCTCTGGAGCCAACGGCTGAAAACAGAAATGCTAGGGAAATGGAGAGAATAGAGGGTACCTTCCCCATTCAGAAGACCAATGGGGACACCAAAATGAAAAATATAAGTCCTTCAGCCCTCCCTCACTTCCATGGTCTGACTACAGAAGATCCTGACACCTTCTTGTTCGAATTTGTTGTCATCTGTGGAACTTATGACTATGCAGAAGACGAGCAAAATTTGAAACTGTTCCCTTCTACTCTCAAGGACACGACACTACATTGGTTCATGGGATTATCTAGCAATAGCATCACAACTAGAGCTCAAATGCAGTAGGCCTTTAACACCAAGTATCAATACTATTGTAGGTCAAAATATACTAAAGAAGAAATCTTCCGAATGACCATAGGAAGTGATAAGTCCCTGGAAGAGTATGAAGAGAGGTTCTAGCTCAGATACAAATGGGTCAAGTGTACACTTGACCCTCAATCTCTGAAATTGGTCCTACTAAGGGGAATTTAGGAAGACTTTTTAGACACCCTCCATCTACTAGTCGGGGAAGACATCTACCAACTATCCTATGAGGACATAAAGATTGTTTTTAGAAACCATTCTAGAGTATCCAAAAAGAAAGGTAGGGGAAGTCAACCCATAGCCAGTACCTCTCCTTCCAATTCATCCATTAAAGGTGAAATTGGAAACATGCTGGAAGACTTCAAGAGTGAGATGTTGCAAACTCTTTCCATGCAAATCGATACCTTACATATCAAAATAAAACAAGAGGAAGAAGAGAGGGATTTGGCCATTTTTTGCCCTAGATGCACTAGGAGGAATCCTAGGAATGAATGCCCATTGAACTTTATAGAGGTTTGTTCAGTCTGTGAAGAAGATCATTCTACAGATAAGTGCCCTTCCTTGCCCAGACTTAAAGCTATATAGGAAGGGGCCAAAGGAGTCACTGAATAGATCTATTACATAAATCAAAGGAGGATGCATGGACCTAGACCATACCAACAGGGGATGCAAGGGACATCTCAGGCATACTATAACCCCAACCAAGTCACCTCCATACTTTCTTGGGGGCCCCTTTCTCATCCTTCTTGGTCCATGCCTCCTCCTTGGTCCTTCACATCTCAATATCATGCCCAACCAACCTCCCATTCATTTCAATCCTATGCTCAGTCACGACCTCAGTGGAATGCATCTCATTAGGGGTGGAGGCCCCAATACAAATCTCTTTCCACTCTTCTACCTCCACCACATACCTAACCACAACCATCACCATCTTCTCCACCAAGGCTACCCCAAATGCCTACCCAGCCAAATCCAAACCTGGACAACAGACAAGCTCAACAAGTGTATAGTGGGGAACCATCATGCCAAACTTATGCTATGGAGATTCAAGAAATTAACTTGTGATTTGGGAAAGTTCTCCCATATAGATAGCCTCCACCCAAGGAGGTTGAGGAAGATAAAGAGGAAAGTGAACCTAAAGCAAATCCAGGCTTTCCTGAGAGACTATCCATGACAATCCACCCTGCCCTAGAAGAGACTGAACTCTTGGGAGAATTGAAACATTTATGTGTGAAGATACCACTTCTCGAAGCCATAAAAGATGTGCCTATCTACAATAGGTTGATCAAAGAGAAGTGCTTTAGGCATCCAGGAAGGTGCAAGAGAGATGTCCCAACCGTAAATGTCATAGGACAATTTTCTGACCTGATGTTGGGGAGATAATCTATCCCAAATATCTAGATATTGGAAGCCCAATAGTTGATGTCCACATCAATGGCACAATGGTCCCACATACCTTGATTGATCTAGGAGCTACCATTAATGTGATGACAAAGGACACAATGCTCAAACTTAACCTCCAAGGATCCTTGAGGAAGACCACAATAGTGTTGCAACTAGCAGACCTCTCCACAGTGACCCTTGAGGGGATTGTGGAGGATGTGATGGTCTCCATTGATTCTTGGGAGTACCTTACTGATTTCTTAGTTCTCCAACCAACTGAAAAGGTCACTTTGTATCCTCTCATTTTTGGAAGACCCTGGTTGGCTACATCTGATGCCTACATCAGCTGCCGAGCTGGGAACATGACGATAAAGAATGAGCACATGTCCAAGTCGTTAATCTTATATCCTCCTGCCCAACCCTTGCTAGAACATGATCTACCTCTTTGGTTGGAGGAGGAGGATGAGGATGAAGTTTATTCTTCACCACTTTGTACATTAGAAATTGCCATGGGGGGAAACCGCAAGATGAGGATGATATGATTGAACATTTGATTCAGAATCCACCTCCCAACATATCACCATTAGAAGACATGGTAAGAGAACCCATAACAACCCCTAAAATAATCTCTGTGTGGCCAATCCCACTTCTCTCCGTGTTAAAAATATAGATTTCGGCCGAGAAAGAACATTGAAAATCAATCCATCCCTATCTACTTCCTAGGAGGAGCTATGCAGCATACTGAGAAAACATCTAGATGCCTTCGCATGGAGTTATAAGGAGATGAAGGGAGTGAACCCTTCAATATGTACTTATCATATATACATCAAGGAAGATTGCAAGCTAGTTAGGAAACATCAAGGGAGGATGAACCCAACACTTAAAGATATTGTTAAGGAAGAACTACAGAAATTGTTTGATGCAGGATTCATCTGAGAGGGGGGGGTGAATCAGTATTATCTAATTCTTTTACCAAAACTTCCTTATTTATACTTTGAATTATTTTTGCATACCAATACCATAAATAATGAGCATGAACAAGAAAAGCAGA
>APFE031182117.1:8504-37317 GCA_000404065.3 Pinus taeda
CCCTCACAACTATAAATATGGAAGTGTTGTTTCTCCTAGCCTTCCACAACTTACAAGGGTTACACCACAACAATTGGAGGAAAAAAGAGAAAAATGGCTTTGTTACAATTGCGATAAAAAATTCACTAAAGGTCATAAGTGTGCTGAGAAGAAATTAATTTACATAGAATATGAAGAGGAGGAAGAAAAGGATCAAGAAACATCAAAATAAGAGGATATACGCCAGGACCCCACCACAGAGAAAGAAGAAATGAATCAGACCATATCTTGTAAAGCATTGCCAAGAATTACCACTCCTCAAACTCTCAAGATATAAGAACATATTAAGAATAAAAAGGTACAAGAAGTGAAAGATCACATCGAGAAAGAAGAAATGAATCCAACCATATCTTGTAATTCATTGGTCGAAATTACCACTCCTCAAACTATCAAGATAGAAGGACATATCAAGAAGAAAAATGTTCAAGAAGTGAAATATCACATCGAGCATCAAGAAATGAATCCAACCATATCTTGTAAATGATTGGAAGAAATTACCACTCCTCAAACTCTAGAGATAGAAGGACATATCAAGAAGAAAAAGGTTCAAGCAGTGAAAGATCACATCGAGCATCAACAACAAGTTCTCCAACTTTTAAAGGATAACACCACTTCAGTGCAAAATCAATCAAAACAATAGGTAGATCAACATCACAGTGAAAAATGTTTTGACGTAGGTGATTGGGTATTTTTACATCTACATATCAAGCAAGCTATTTATGAGAATGAAACATTGGCAATACTATATGCACTTAAAAAATGACAACCTTACCAAATGGGAAGACTCTTCAAGGATTATGATGTGGAAGCATTGTTTTGCACTATTTCTATTTTCCAACTAGATTGGATAAACGAAGCAAGGGATGAATGGAAGAAGGATTAAGAAGTATGGCCACTTATTCAAAAGTTGCAAAAGATCCTAATTCAAACGATATTGCCAGAAATTGAAGAGGAAGGAAAAATCATATTGGAACCTGGAGCAGTCACAGAAACAAGAACTCGACATCTACGAAATCGATCAATTTCAGAGTATCTCATCAAGTGGAAGAACTTACCCGCTGAAGATTCCACGTGAGAGGACAAGAATTTTATACAGAAGCATCAAGAACTACTCAAGCGTTGAGGACAACACTTTTTGAAGGAGAGGGGCATGTAAGGCCCCTATACTACTAGTGTAAACCCTTGTTGTTATTAGTACAACCCACTTATTATATTGATGTACCCACGTAGTGCCCATATTGTTACTATTATGCCCCATAGAAGCCCACTATTGTTATTCTTGCGCCCTTACATTATTATTGTTATGTCGCTCTGATTATGTTATGACCCATTAGACTCTTATATATAGAAAGGAGGTCTTTTCATTTGTATCATCCAAGAATTGCTCATTTATGTAATGTAAAGGAGGTTGCCCCCTCGAAGAGGCTGAATTCTAAAGTGTTGATCTATATTTTCTATATTTTTCTTGAGCTGGTTTCATAACAGAAAACCATCGCGTCCAAAACCATGTGCGAAAACCATGCACAAAACCAACATTCTCCCACTTGTTGTTTTTTTCCACAAGAGGCCATAGGAGAGCATAGTCATTTGTCTACCCCTGAAACACCCATTGTTTCTCTACACCAAGAGAAATTCTGAGAGCTCATAGATTTTGTCAATGCATTTGCAGTATTGTTCAAAGTGTCCACCTTTACCAGTAACACCCTTTTGTCTTCTATCATATCCCTCACAAAGTGATACTGAACATCAATGTGCTTTGTCTTTGAATGATCAGTAGGGTTCTTTGCCAAGAAAATTGCATTTTGGCTGTCACAGTCTATCCTTATAGCTCCCTATAATAACCCCATACTTGAACACAATCTCTGCAACCAAATTGCTTCCTTGCTTGCATGAGTGGCTTCCTTGCATTATGCCTCTGTAGTTGATAATGCCACTACATATTGTTTCTTACTCATATAGCTGATTGCACCTCCAAATAGGTTAAACACATACCCACTTGTAGATCTTCTCTGATCCAGATCTCTAACCCAGTCTACAGTAACAAAGCCACGGATATCCAAAACTTTGTCCAATCCTGGTCTTCCTTGGTAGCACCAACCATAATCACTAATTCCAAGCAAATACCTGAAAACCCTCTTCACTACTGTCCAATGCTACTTTCCCGATTTTGTCATAAACCTGCTCAATGCTCCCATTGCATGTGCAATGTCTGGTCTAGTACAAACCATCGCATACATCAGTTTACCGACTGCACTTGCGTATGTGACACAAGACATTTCCTCTTCCTCTTCTTGTGTCTTGGGACACTGTTCAGTAGACAACTTTACACCAACAGGAATAGGAACCTTCACCAGTTTACTATCTTGGATATTAAACCTCTGTAGTATTGTCTCGGCATACTTCCTCTGGTTTAACTAGAGCTTCCTCTTTGCCTAATCTCTTTTAACTTTCTTGCCCAAAATATATTTTGCAGCACCAAGGTATTTCATGTCGAATATGGAGGAAAATTGGGTCTTCAAATCCTGGATAATTTCTTTGACATTTCCAACCAACAACATATCATTCACATACAAGACCAGATAAATAAAACGATCACCAATTAATTTAAAATACACATAATGATTTGCTTTTCTTCTAGTGAAGCCAAGTCCCCGTATAAATGTATCAAATTTCTGATACCACATCCTTGGTGACTGTTTTAACCCATACAGAGACTTTTTTAACTTGCATACCAGTTCTTTCTTAGCCATCACCACAAAGCCTTCAGTTTGCTTCATGTAGATTTCCTCTTCCAAATCCCCATGAAGAAATGATTTTCTTCACATCCATCTGTTCGACTTCAAAATAAAAAGCAGCAGCAACAGATAAAAGTAATCTAATAGAAGTTACCTTGGCAACAGGAGAAAAAATGTCACCAAAATCAATCCTCCCCTCGGACAAAGGACCATCGAGCCTCCCCTCAATCTCTATCTTTCCGCTGCTCACCATCTTCTTTCACCACCAGAATCGATCTCGCAGATCTCCCACTGAACAGGGTCTACCACAGGATCAAGCGAAACCCCTCAGCAACAAAGGCGACCCCTTGAAGCCAAAACAACTCTGATACCAGTTGTTAAGAAATTTACTGCATAACATAAATAATTACTAAGAGGAATAAATACAAAAATAACCAGCAACAACCATAAACACATAAACATAAATGTTTATCTGGGAAAAACCCAAACTAATAAGATCTCATTAGCATTGGCCAAAACCCTGGCCAATCCGACCAAGTGATCCTTCACTGCTCACCTTCAGGTCTTGCATTACATTGAAGTCCTTCCAGCCTTTTATAAGCTCCATTACATATAAACCACGGGCATAATATTATGGTGCACAATACCATGCACCCCAAAACCATCATTGTTTAACCTGGGCAACTTTAACTCTATCCTAAGTCAAGTTTACCTAACAATTGCCCCCTTAAACTTGTCTTGGGGTTCCTTGACTAACTCCAGCAAAACCTGCTAAGTGAGACAATCCTGCTCACTCTAGCTCTTAGCCCCCTCAGAGTTTTTACCTAGGGTATTGTTACCCCGACATCCCCCTATCACCTAGGTCTAACCCAAACTTTATTGGTGATTACCGACGGGTACACATTCCTTACCAGGTCTTACAGTAGTATGCCCATTTACATGCAATAATTTTGAATTCATTAATTTTTTTTTGTTTATTGCTACTATGATTCTGATCCATCCTCTCTCAATTTGATTTGCTCAAAAACATCTATCAAATGGCTCCAACTGCGAGTCCGACGAAAAACTTATAGATTCCAGCACTGGTGGCCTCACGTAGCAGAAAATGAACAATTTTCAAAGCCGCATGAACAATTCGTCAACATGTCCCAAACCGGTAAATATCGCAAATGTACTGCGACCCCTAGCAGTTACGGCACTATCTTCCGCACAATCTCCTCGAGGTTCTTCCGCGTACGATTGTTCCACCATTATTTTCCAGACCCAGATCTGTAAAAATGCTGCATTGAATCCCTTTGAAGCCAATATCTGGCTCTGATACCACTTATAAGGACTTTGGACTCCACATATCTCCACAATGGTATGATATTGTCCACTTTGGGCCTAAGCCCTCATTGATTTGTTTTTGGGCTTTACCCCCAAAAGGTCTCATACCAATGGAGATATTTGTCCATCCTTATATACCCATGATCCTCCCCACTTCTAGACAATGTGGGACTTTTGGTCGTATACCCAACATTCCTTACTGCAAAACTCTCCACCGTTATCTGTTCTCAGCACCTTTATCTTCTTCTCTATTTCGTTTTCTACTAGAGCCTTAAATTCTTTAAACCTATAAAAGACTTTAGATTTATTCTTGAGGAAATATATCCATGTATTCCTTGAGAATTCATCTATAAATGATACATGGTACACATATTTACCCACTGATGGAACCTTCACAGGTCCAAACACATAACTGTGCACAAGCTCTAATATCTGCTTCGCCCTCTTACCACCAGAGGGGAAACTCACCCGATTTCTTCCCATATACACAATTTTCATAGAAATCAAAATAAAGCGAGCTATTAGTCATACCTTCTACCATACCTTTAACATGAAGTATTCAAGGTCCCTTTTATCCAATATGTCCAAGCCTGTGATGGCATAACATGGTATTTCTCTAGATACCACTAGATTTTTTGCTCCACTTTCAAGAACCACAGAACTGGTACATACATCAACAAAAATTCTACCTTACAGCTTGTACATAGTTCCAATCCAAACTCCCCGCATAAATACCAGTGCTCCCCGAACCATCTTGCAGGTACCTTTCTCGAACACTGTTTTTACAGCTGCATCATCCAGCTTGCTTACAGAAATCAGATTTTTGGCTAATGTAGGAATATGTTGAACACCCGAAAGTGTTCTAACCCTTCCACCTTGCAACTTCAACTTGACTTTTCCACGACCAACGATTCTAGCCTTCCTGTCATCCCTCAAGAAGACATCACCACCATCATATTTCTCATACTCGCAGAACCACTCTCTATGGGGAGAAAACTGAAAGGATGCATCTAAGTCAATCAACCATGCCTCATTATCTACATGTGTACTTGAAGAAGCCAAGTACGCATCCCCACCTTCATCTGAGGTTGTTTTCGCCTCTAAAGAAGGAACATTATCAGATCCCTTTCCTTTGTCAGGAGCTTTAGATTTATAGTCCCTTTTGTAGTGCCCTTCCTTTCCGCATTTCTAGCACACCACCTTTACAGGTTTTCCTGGAGATTTAGATCTCCCACTCGACAACTTATTTTTACTTCTGTTCTGGGACTGTCCTCATACAAACAAGGCATCATCATTTTGGCTCTCCATATTTTTCTGTCTCATCTACTCCGTCAGCAAGGATGAGACTATTTCATCAAACTATAAGGCAATTGAATTGTTGCTTATTTCAATAACTTGACTATCCCACGAATCTGGTAGAGAACACAACAAACTGATGCAATTATTTTCATCTAAAATTTTAATATCAATAGATAATAATTGACTTACCACAGTATTAAATTGTTCATATGCTCTGTCACTGAGTCTCCATCTTTCATCCTCAAGTTATACAACTTTTTCTGTAGGAACAATTTATTCACTAGAGGCTTAGATTGGTACAAATTCCCTAACGTGTCCCATAAAGCCTTTTCTGTAGCTTCCCCTGATACATTCTATAGTACCGAATCTGAGACACACAATCATATTGTGCTCTTTTCCTTTCTATCCAACTTCTTCCATTCTTCATTAGACACTCCTATTGGTTTAGTACCCAGATATATCGCGATCCACTGATCTTTATCCACCAACAAATCCTCCATATTGAGTTTCCACAACTCAAAACTCTGACCATTAGATTTCTTGATCTCTATCTTTCCACTGCTCATCATCTTGTTTCACCACCAGAATCGATCCTGTAGATCTCCCACTGAAAAAGGTTTACCACAGGCCCAAGCGAAACCCCTCAGCGATAAAGGCATCCCCTTGAAGCCAAGACAGCTCTGCTACCAAATGTAGGTTTTAACCTTGTACAGAAATTACCTGCATACAAATTTTAAAACACAGAAAATAAACATTGTGCTAGCATAACACATAATACACATATACATAGAGATTTTCCCTTGGATACCAAAATCGGGACTACAAGCTTGATTTTTCATTATATTCCTTTCAATGTTACAATACATATTTATACATGCCAAAGCATCCAATACCATGGACCAAAAACCATCACGTCCAAAACCATGTGCGAAAAGCATGCACAAAACCATAGGTAGGTTCACCCAACCTAATATAGTGTCCAAAAATAGTTTCCCCGGGGCGCTGCCTCGGACCCTGTAGATGGAGGCTAACCGCCCCCCTCAATGCCCCTCTAACCTTCCCATTGCGCAGTTGGTACAACGAGCGAGGTGGAATCCGCCCCCCTTCTAACCCCCTCATAAACTGTGTGGGCTAGTCATGGAAAGAATATAACACAACCCAACATAGATTAGACATAAATTAAGACCCATCTAACCTTCCTTAGACACATTAAGGCTATATTAAACCTCTCCTTCTACACTTAATAATGTTCTTTAGCTTTAATATGTTCATTACGAAGGTTTATGGATAATTGCATATTTGTGCCTAATATTATTTATTTTTTGTAAAATATTGTCAGAATATTGGGAAGATTATGGAGATTTGGAGGAGGAGATAATTTAGGGACTTTCTCCCTACTACAAGAGGATCAATATTGGATAATAAATCAACAAGATATTTTGAAATTATTGCACAGATTCTGGAGCTCCAATGATTGAGAAAATCTAGGAATGTATTCCCTGTCATTTAATGCAAATTCCTAGTGTTAAGAACCATACCAACTATTTGAGGTATTTTGGAGGGTAAAGCTTCATCATTTCAAGGGTAATGCTTTCTAATCATTTTGTATAAGTACCAAGTAGATTTTTCCTCTAGGGGTTGGTTTTTCTTAGTCTTCTTGTGGAGAGAACTTGAATTTTTGTAGCTCCACTTTAAATTCATGCAGGGATGTAATTGTATTGATGGAAATAATGAATTTTGGTGCCATGTTTAGCTTCTAAATTTTGCTCTCCTTCTTATGAATCTTAGTTCCCTTGGGTTTGGCCATCCTAGGAGCCTCAGAGCCCTTTTATATCATTTACTTTTATTCTTTTCACTTCTTATTTACATGCATCTCGTGTTCTTATTTTTTCCTATTTCTTCATTTAGTATTAGTTATTTCTTGATGTAGAATTAGGTTAAATGGTTGAATAAAGTTGCTTTGCGGGATAAAAAGCACCATTTCATCCTTGGAACAACTTTGGAAGGTCACAGTAATCATTGAGATAATTGCATTAGTTTTCTTATTCCCAAATCTAAATTTCTGGGAATTCCTTGTGGCAAATACTAGTACATTTTTTCTATTCTTTAGAACATGCTAATGAGATTCAATTGAGTTAATTACACTTGAATTATATCACAAAAGAATTCTAGCTCACTAATTCTTGAATTTCTAGATTTTAGACTAGTAATTTTCTGCTATTTTTTAGCATGTGTTAACAAGGGTATTTTTGACTGATTCCACTTGTAATGGATACCTAAGACATCCTAGTCAATATCAAAATGTTTCCCATAAAATTTGGATTTTATTTGCTTGGTCATTCGGTGAATTATATCTTCATGTAGAAAACCTGTTTCCTGTAGCACTCTTCCAGCATGTATATACTTGTCTAGATTTTCTCAAGAAGATTGATTTTTGTCCCTTAGGGTTGAATCATGATCCATAGGTTCTAAGTAGATGGTTGAGGAGGAATAAACACAACTTAGGACATTCCTTTTTAACCATGCAAAACATCTCAACGATTTTGGGTTAATGGAATAATATATGATTTGGATAAATCCAATAATGATTTTCTTGTTTGCCACATCCAATGAACTCTGTTGAAGTATTTAAACTCTTTGAAATGTAATTATTGATATTTAGTTGATGAAATTTAGTTTATGCAATTATAATAGTTTTTCCTTCATTGTATTTTCGTTCTTGCAATAAGGTTTCCATTTCGAGCATTTCCATTTTTGCAACTAGTTAGGATTTGATTTTATTACCCACACTCCATTACATCATGACAAGAAAGGAAGGACACATTGTGTGTTGCACAAATAGTGTCGATACCTCTTAAGTTTGTATGAAACTCGAGATGATAATTAATGTTGTTAGCCTTGGGATTTGCAACATTCTTGTTGCAATACTTAGGCTCATCAATAGACATAGTCATGGAAATACAATTCACCTAGTAAATGTTGTTCTGGAGAGTTGGCGTTCTTGAGAGTTTCCATAAATTATTGAACCTCCCTTACCTCATATGGTCATTTCTCCTTGAGGGATATTAATTGAAAAAGAAAGCACTTTTCTTGCAGAAATAGGGATAGGGAAGAGAACTAGGTCTACCACTTAATATACTGTGAGCAAGTTCATACATAGTATCCTTTTCTCATTGTAACAATTGTACTTACCCTTGCAATTATTCTACTTGTAATAGTGCCTACTTTCTTTCTCTTTGGATCCTCACGAAATATTGAACTTTCATATTTTCAACCCATGTCCTCTTTAGATCATCAACAATTCCCTCATGCTATTTTAGAGGAATAATTTCATCTTTCAATGAGAGTGCTAATTTCTTCCACTTCAATTCCTAAATTAAAAATGTTGATTTCAATGGCTCCTCATATTTTGGCTGGGTTTCTTCCGTTACTATTAAAGTAGTAGTTTCAAAAACTTCCTGAAACATCTCTTCATCCCCTTTCTCTATCAGTTGCACTACCTCAATTGTTTGTTCTTTTGTGACAACAAGATTGGTAGGTTCTTATGGAGCAAAGACCTATCCTATTTCAATTTACTCTGTTTCAGCTACTGGTTCTTGTGTAACAACGTCATAAATAGGTTCTTGTTGAATAACATATTATTTTTCTCCATCCCACTCTGCTTGAACTGTTGTTTCTTATGTAATAACATCATGTTTAGTTGATACTTGTGGAATAATGGTTTGGAATTCTTCATCTCACTCTCCAACTTGGATTCCAACTGAAACAATAGTTAGCCTTTCATAATCTACTTCCTCCAACACTTGCTTACACCTATCACACAATCTCACCCTTATATCATCGGGTGAAACTACTTATGCCACTTTTTTAAGGGTTTCTAATACATTTTGTTTTCTAAATTGAAGCTTCCCTTTAACCATGGTATGTTTTCTTCTTAAATTATCATTTTACTCCTTCAATTTACTAATTTTCTGAATAAGGAGATCAGTTTTAACCTTTCCTAGTAAAGAAACATTTTCTTGTTCCTTTGTGGGATCCCTTTTTCTATTGTTCCTTGAGTTCCTTTGGTTTAGGTGAAACAACATGGAATTTAGGTGCAGGGGTATTTTATTTCACAAATTCTTCTTCTTTCTCTTAATTTTGTTGTCCCTTAGCCTCCTTTGATTTTGTTGTATTAGTACACTCCTCCGATATTGGAATAGTTGATGGTGTAACAAGTACCCACACTTTGTTCTTAGGATTATTCCACCCAATGACTTCTTCAATGACGCATTTTTCATCTTATTTTGTGGAGAAGTTAATTTCTCATATGCTTCCTCAAATTTTCTAGGAATTTTTGTCTCAGGAACACCTATTTCAACTCACATTGTTACAGTTGCCCCTGTTTCAGCAGTCTCTACCTCAAGCCCTTATTCCTCAATAGGGAATCCACAATTACTATCCTAAGATTTTCCACTGGATATATAAGTAGGTTCTTCAGTGCACCCTTTTTCCTTCAGTGGATGTACGAATAGATGTTCTTATGGACCTACATATTTTAGGGTTTCTGAGATGGGGACTAGGAAGTGTAGTTGTTATACTTGTTCTGGGAGTTGTAATTTCTCTATCTTGTCTAGGAGGTGTAGATGATCCATCCTCTCATGTTGTTTATTTAATTCTAGATGTCCACCATAATTGAGATGATATCTCTTGTCTCCCGAACAGATAGTTCTCCAAAGATAAAATTGTCATCTACGAATAATTGGTGCATTGTTCTAAAATCTATGTTGGGTATCTTCAGACCTCTAATCCTACCTGACAGCGTTGCTACCTACAAATATATCCCAAGACTTTTATATGTTGTTATGAATAAGAACAATGAAAGTGGATCCCCTTGAAGTAGATCCTTAGACGCTCTGAATGTGCTTGGTTGAGATCCATTGAGGAGGATAGAGATAAAAGGTGTGGATATCAGCTACTTGATCCATCTAATCCATTGTCCTAAGAACCCAAATTCCGCCAATGTGCAGGCGAGGAATGTCCAATTCAGCCTGTCATAGGCTTTAGATAGGTTGAGTTTCACCAACGTGCCTTACTTCCTTGTGCTCTTCAAAGAATGAATTATCTCATGCGTCACTACGATTCCATAGAGGATTTGTATGCCCACCACAAATCTAGATTGTTTTGAGCTGGTGATGTGTTGTAGTAGGGGGTTAAGCCTTTGAACGATGACAAAGGACATGATCTTGTAGATCACATTGCATAATGCAATGGGCCCAGATCCGCTAGGGTCATCAACCATGTTTAACTTTAGGATTATAGTGATAAAGGTGGCATTCAATCCTGACTAGCTCTATTTCTAATTCAGGAATTCCTCTATAATTTCAATGATATCCTTGCCAAGTGCCAAGAGGCCTTATAGAATTTCAACGTGAATCCATCTGAGTTGAGGGGCTTATTGTTTGGAAATTCTTTAACCACCAACTCAACCTCTTCAAACGATATTTCTCTTAGTTGGGCTTCATCTTGTTTAGATGTTATCAACCTCAGACTATGCTTTGTCACCTAGATAATGGCCTCGGTTCTGGCTTGATCCCCTTCTGATAAAAGGCTAGAGAAGAAGGAGAGTGGCTCATTCTCCATATCGTTGTGAGTTACTACTTGATCTCCACCCCAAGAGGTTAGAGAGAAGATTCTATTATGGTGGCAATGGTTGATCATGGAGAGGTGGAAGAAGTGGGTGTTCCTTTCCCCTTCTCTCAACCATTGTATGTGGGATTTCTGTCTCCATATAATTTCTTCTTGTTTCCATCACTCCTCGATATCCTAGATGAGCTTTCCTTACTCTTCCACAAGGGCCTCTAATCTTCCTTCCAGAATGATTTATCCCTGTATAGCTTCCATCTTGTCCTCCAAATGATTTTTTCTCTTATGTATGTCCCCGAAGACTTGTTGATTCTAAGATTTGGTCCTCAGATTCAACTCTTTCAGTTTCCTTTGGAATGTTTTCATCCTGCTATCTCCCTGCACTATAATATCCTGACACCGTTGTTCCAATTGTTTTATAAATTATGAGTGTCAAATCTAGAAGCTCTCAAAGCAGAAGTGTTTTTTAGGAGGGTTAGATTTCAGATCAATCTCTACTTAGATGGGCTAGTGGTATGACCCCATACTTGGAAGATTCTTAGCCTCAATATAGAAATCCCTCACCAAAACCTTCTCTAAGAAGAGGAATCTATCCAGCTTGCTTGCGATTTTTTATCAGCATTCCCTCCTATTGTTCCATGTGTGAACACCATTCCAAGTCTCTACTTTATCTAGCCTTAAGTCATGGATGGTGTCATTAAATAGTGCTAAAGATGGATCTAGGGATCTCACCCCCCCCACCTTTTCCTCCACATTACTGATCATATTGAAATCCCCCCCACTATCCAACAAGCATCTAGTAGGGATTCCTTCATCTTTGTCAAGTGCTACAATATTTTTTCTTTTTTTGTTAGTATGAGAGGTCCATAGGCTGCAATTAGAGTGGACAACTCCTCAGACCCCAAGCAACGAAACTTACCCACCAGGTTATTCCCTGTAGCCACCGAATAATGGAATAACACCTGATTTGGGCCCCAACGTATGACCAATCCCCTTGTTGTCCTATGGGCGTCAATGGCCATTACCTTACAACTCCTCCAATATTTATGGCTTACTCCTTCTATCCTCTCACCTGACATTTTTGTTTCTTATAGCGTAATAACCCTTAGTTTCTCCTTAATGGTTTTTTATTTGAGATAATAGAACTTACTTGAATTTTTCAAGCCCCGGATGTTCCATGATATGATTTTTATTAAGGTGAAGGGTTTGAGGGTAATACTTTGTGAGTTGGCTCATTTGACCATAATTAAGAAAAAATTCCCCTCCTTCAACATTTCTCTTGACGATTTGTGCCCCTTCTTACCTTTGTCTACCTTTTCGGATCTGCTTGAGGGGGGCTGCACTGACCCCTTTCTTTGCTTTGGTTTACATTCTTTCGCTCTCCTTTGAGCTTGGCTAGCCTAACAAACCATTGGCCAAACAAATACCAGAAGTGAACTAGTTGATTAGAGGGTATGTGCTTGCCATCGACCTTAACCCAGACCTTGAAGAATTCCAGCATGGTTTTCTCATCGGTTCTCAACCTATTATGTTTCTACTTGAGTTCAAGGATTTTTCTCGTGTGGAGTAGGATCTATTTGAGCTTCCAGGCTTCCTCAAGATCTTTCAGTGTTTCTCATTTTGGATTTATTTTCTCTGTTGCCTTATTTTTCAACTAGTCTATGTCCATTAGCTCAATCACCATTTGTTCTTCCTAGCTCTCATTGTCTCCATGGATTTCTGTATTCTCTAAGATTGTAAGTGGGTTATTTTCCTTTACCTTCTGCGCCTTCGTTGGGCCTATATATTGTTGTGGCGAGGTCAATCTTGAATTTGATTATGAACCTTAGAGATTATGTTGTGTCCTCATCAATTCACTTCAGTACCTTGGTAATTTGGTTGATTTTTGGCAGCTTTACCTTTGTGCAAGCCAACAGTCTGAAACTCCTCCTCGTCCTTTATCTCTTTAACCTCTTTCTCCCTTGCTATTGTAAGTGGACAATCCCTAAAAAAGTGGCCATCTTCATGGAAACAACGACATTTAACTGGCACATGCTCATAATCAAGTGACTTAATTGAGATTATATCTTGGTAATCCAGATCTATAGACCCTAGTAAGGGTTGGGAGATTTTCATGTGAACACATATCTGGGCATAGGATGCATCTCACCTTCTCTTATTAATCTCTGAGATCTTCACTAATTCTCCAATGGAGTTGCCAATTCCCTTTAGTATATCTGGTTCCCATAAGTCTTTTGGCATGGAGTAGAGGCAGATCAATATTGGAGCTGCTAAGAACTGCTCTTTCTCCATATTATAACATTCCTCCTAGAAGTGAATGAATAGCCCTTCATTGTTCATGAAATAAGACTCATTCTCAAAAACCCTTTTTTTGTCTATCAGATCTATGAAGGTGACTGTAAAAAATCCTTTGGATCTCAATCTAAATTCCACTAACCCTTGTGGATTCCATTTTGCCAAACTCATTAAACAATCTCTTTTTCCTTTGGCCAAATCCCCATGAACTTATAGATGATGGCATGGTCCTTAATGAACTGGCAGGTCTTATCCAATTGATTATTTGGAATCAAAAATTTTGGGTTTTGGACAACTTTTGGAAGCCAACGCCCTCGAGCTTTGGCTTGCCTTTGGGGTCCCATCATAGGCGATTCTGCTTCCTCCTTTCCCAAGGCTTCCATACTTATTCTACCACCCGTGAACTTGTGGGCTCTATTGACTGTGTTTTTATAGGAGGATTCCCCCCCCTTGAGAGGTCTCTCATTGGTCGATCAGTGCAACTGCCCACACAACCTCACACAGCCCCGAGGGTTGATGTAGATGCAACAAATTTTTGTTGCCTGCAACGAACTAACACCACCTACAAAATTTTGAAACCCTCCAAATGTTATAATTTATAATATTTTAATGTGATAAAACCTAATTATTACTTAGATAATTATTACAATTACATGACAATTAATATTAATATTAAATCCCTATAATACACCTAATAATTATTAATGTAATTGATAAATGACTATCAACCGCATTTTTTAATACAATTATGTTATATTTATATAATTTAAATTTAAAAATGAATAAAAACTAAATTTCATTAATATAATATTATTAATATTAAAAAATTAATATACAATTATCTACATTAATATTTAGAAAACAACATTTATATCAATCCTAATAACTAAACTAATACATATTTTATAAACCTGGTGTTGCTCATTATTAATATATTAATTAAAAAGCGAATATAAAATTAAATATATTAATATAAAAAAGGCAATGTTCCTCTTAGAACCATGTTCGAATCACTTTAAAGCGATCTGAATGTTGGAAAACATATCTTACCTATTAAGCGCATGCGTAAATCAAATTTTCCGGAGCTAGATATAAGCACATAGAGATCGACATAGATGGATCTATGTAGATTAAATAATTGTATACGATTTGTCGATAGTTTAAAAATATAAACTATTAACATTGATTAATATCATATAAAAAAGATTAATATATATTTTGAAATCAATTCGTATAATTATATAATTTTACATTGAAATTATAAATTTTACTTGAAAGATATTTTATAAAATAATTAGAATTTTTATTTGTAAAAAGTTAGCTTTATTTACATTTACGTTATTAAGTTGTCTATGGTTCTAAACCTCAGTTTAGATTCATTTAACTTATTTAAATTTATATTATTAAGTTGTCTATTATTCTAAATATCAATTCATTTAACTTATTTATATTTACATCATTAATTTGTTGTTCTAAACATCAATTTAGATTTATGTGACTTTAAATGTACGAGAATTTTATTGAAATATTAAAAAAAATTATTTCAAGAAATCTGATATGAAGATTGAGTAAATTGAGTAAATTTGGAATTAAGATAGATCTAATTTAATTAATATTAATTAATTATAATTATTATTTTTTTTTATTTTTTTATGAGCAAAGGACTCATTCTACAACCCAGTGCCAAGGTGATGGTGTAAGACATAACCCATTCGGACAGTGATGTGTAAGTATGTTGTCCGATCTAATATCAAAATAAATCTCGAAAATGAAACCAATGCTAGCGTATATAAATATATATAATATATATATTATAATATATATATATATATTATTATATATATATATAATTAATTAATTGTGCATATGCCTTATATACTTTTAATGTAAAAATTAATTATAAAGTAAAGAATATGTAAATAAGATTTAAATTTGACTTTCGAAAATATTTAAACGTGATATGAACTTCATATATATTTATATATAGAGAAAATGTTAAAAGAAAATATTAATACACATGTTATATAATCTCTATAACATTCAAAAATACAATTTAATCAATAAATCACCTCTGAGGCTCGCTGAATCCCACTTCTCTGCTACTTGTCCATTTCATGGTTCGTCAGTAAGTGAGATCACTCCCTTGCTTTGTTCACTATAATCCTGAGACGAGGCAGTTTTGAGAAATTTCCCAATTTTATTTAAAATTTAATTATAAGTTAATGTAAAATCTAATTATAAGTTAATAATCTATTTAAAACTTACCTGGCAAAAAGAAAGACTGCAACGCAAATAGACGGCCATGGACTTTATTAGTAATATAATTAATACAAGCACTGCAAACTACATATTACAACACTCGGGAACCATGGCACACTGTACAGGTGGAGGCCCTGTGTAATAAGAGCAACTAGTAGTAGATTCACTTACATATCAGATGAAGATCAACTTATATATCCATAGACGAGGCCGGACACGGCCTTTTCAAGGGTGGGAAGAATTGAAGTTATAGAGATGGGAAGGCAGGCGAGGTTGGGCCATTGCGACAAGAGGGTATGTTTTAGGAGTTGTTAGCCCAAACACTTCGCCCATGTCCAAGTCCTTAGGGTTTTGCCCATCAGGCAGCTTCCACTGGAATCCATGGATGAGATTAGCCAGAGATATTTGAACAACTTTAAGTCCCAGATTATATCCCGGGCACATCCTCCTCCCCGACCCAAATGGCAGCAGCTCGTAATCTCTGCCCTTCAAGTCCACCTTGCTCCCTTTGAATCTCTCTGGCCGGAACTCGTCGGGGTTCTCCCATAACTCGCCGTCCCGGCCGATAGTCCACACATTGACGATCAACCTCGTGTTCGCAGGAATGTCGTATCCTGCTATTCTGCAGGCCTGAGTGGAGAGATGAGGGACGAGCAAGGGAACCATTGGATAGAGCCTCATCGTCTCCTTCACTATCCACTGCAGATAATCCAGCTCACAGATGTCCTTCTCTTCCACCCACCGCTCTCTTCCCACAACTCTGTCCAGCTCTTCCATGGCTCTTTCCAAAGTCCCCGGATTTTTCAGAAGCGCCGACAGGCCCCACTCCACCGCCGTCGCAGCGGTCTCGGTGCCGCCAGCGATCATGTCCTGCACACAAACAATTCAAAAAAGATTAGCAATACAATAAAAGAGCATGGCAATGAGATGGGAAAAGTTGCAAAGTACATGCCAGAGTGTATGCTTTGACTCTGATTCGATTCAGATTCAGTAGGGGGTCGTCGGCCTGCTGCAGCAGAACGTCCACCATATCCTTCGCCACATAATTCTCCACGCCTTTTCTTCGTCTGTCGTGCTCTTCCACTACTTCCTCCAGAAATGCATCCAACCGCTTGCTCAGCGTCTTCATGCGCCGGACGTACCCCTGGAGATCCAGCCAGGCGAGCCACGGTATGAAGTCTCCAATATTAAAAACCCCGTTCAGCACAAACAGCTCTTCCAACATCTCCTTGAATTCCTTGGACCTCATCTTGTTCCCCACTTCCTTGTCCAAATACCTTCTTCCCAACACCATGCGGGAAATTATATTATTGCTCATAGCATATGTCTCTTCCCTGATTTTTACAGGGAGGCCCAGCTGGCAGGTTTCGAACACTGAATCTACCATACGGGCCACCTCTTCTATTCTGATGTGCTCGGAGGATTCGAGGCGCTTGGCACTGAAGAGCTCCACGAGGCAGATTTTCCTGGCCAGTCGCCAGTGCTCTCCGAAGGGAGACCAGGTGATATTGCAGGAGTTGTAGAGCGTGTATTTCCCTGCTGCGACCCGGGGTCGGGACGAGAATGTGAGGTCGTGTGTCGTGAGAAACTCTCGGGCCATATCAGCCGATGAGGCGACCACGCAGGGCATGGATCCGAGTCTGAGATACATAAGGGGGCCGTATGTTTTGGAGAGTCGATCCAAAGACCTGTGGGGTAGTTTTCCCATGAGATTCAGGTTTCCGATTATGGGCCAAGCATTGGGACCGGGCGGCAATTTAGCAGATGGACGAAGTGGCCAGTAGATCAAGCAAGCGGATACGATTGCCAGCAGAAGATAGGCGAGCATTGGCATTTCTGGAAGAATAAACACAGACAGCAAATCCATTGAAAAATCAGAAAATTGCAGTTACCGAGGGGCCAGGGCCTTGAGGTACTGTGTGATATTATAATAAGGCGGGGAAGCGGCGTCACTATATAGCTAAGGAATTGCCCGGACGGCCAGCTGGAATGGCTGGAATTCCACCAAAAAAATTTATAGGGAGAGTGGATAGTGTTTTTATGGCTGAAATAGATTTAGCATTATTAAAAATTTCTAGCATCATTAAAAATGTCTAGTATTTAATAGTGTTTTTTGTCTAGTATTTAATAGTGTTTTTATAATGTTTTTATAATAGAAATAAATTAACCGCTCTTAAAAAATCTTTAAAATATTTAAAATTTTAAAATTTAATAATTATAATTTAGATTTAAAAAATTGTAACCAGATTTTTTCTAAATATCTCTATTTCCATAACTTTCTGGGCAATTTCTGGGGCTAACTAGAGTGGCTATAGCTTAAGGGTCAAGGTCATTATTGATTGAAACTAAACAATTTTTGTCGGTCCAGGTGGTCCATGTTCCGGGATTTAGCAGCGGATCGGTACAAGCTGTCTGACAATTGACGTGATATATATGATGCCCATATCATTAAAACAGGGTTAGAACTTAAAACAGAGCTGCTAATTGGAAGGTTTTGACATTTGACTCTGCAATGTTTTTACACTTTAAATGACTTCACAATGAACAAATTTTCAACTTCTGAACTTCATTAAAACAGGGTTAGAACTTCAAAGGTTTTACATTTGACTTTGCAATATTTCTACACTTTAAATGACTTGACAATGGACAATTTTTCAAATTCCATCCCCGATTAGACAACATCCAGACGTTATCCATTGAGCGGTACAATACTTTTGCTTATGTATTTTGCTTTTATGTGCATAATTTTGTTTTTAAGGTTATTATGTGAACATTTTAGTATTAAAAGATTTTAAAAGATTTTATTTTTTATTTTTTTTTGAAAAAAATGGAAATTTCGGTTAGATTTTGATAAAGATTGTTAGGGATTTTTGTAAATTTAAGTTACAATTTCAAGATTTTGAATATTTCAAAGGTTTTTGATGGTGAAACATGATTCAAACACTACTATTGCAAGATTTTTTGAATTTTTTTTATCCACCGGCTTTTAATAGTTTTGTTTTTTATTTTTTTATTTTCAGTGGAATAAATAAAACATTTTAATATAATAATTTTATTTACTCTGAAGGGTTTTTTGGTTGTTGTTGGGTAAGTTTAAGTTGTGGTTAGCTCCTTTAATGGATGAAACACTCAAATCCACTTATCTACACCTCATATACAAAAACTACTAATTAATTATTAGTAGTCATTAACATTAGGGTAATTATACTTTGTTGTCCAAATTAATTTAAGATATTAGGGCTTGTCTTATATTTATATTAGTTCCCTTTTTTGTATTTTAGTGTATTCATTTTTCTAGTACTTGGTAGGTTTGACGTTGAAAGAGAATTTAAAAAAAAAAAAATTATATTGATATTGATATTTTTAATCATTTATATGTTTTTTAAAGTTATTTTAATAGAAAAAATTAATAGTTAAAATAAAATTTTAACTATATTTTTTGGCTGGGTAGACATAATGTTAGAAACAAAAATTCCATCATGACAAAATAAAAAATTTCATCAATTTTGACAATTTAGCCACTTACTTTTAACCACTATCTAATATAAAATTTATATCTATACCAAAGTTAACAAGAACTGAACACCATTAAAAAAAAGATTTTGAAATAGGACAACTTTCATTTAAAAAACTCCAACAAAAAAATTTCAATGAGCAAATAAGATAAGATTATTGTACTTCTTTTTTATCTATTAAAATTTTAATATTTGTAGTCTAATGTTCTTTTCCTCGTAAAAAACATAATTCTATTTAATAATAAAATCACATTATGTACAGCTATATCATTCTATATTCTGCTCCATACAAGTACATATCCTACATAAGAATCAAAATAAGACTAAAAAATTCAATAAAACAATAACCTATAAAGTCTATAAAAAAATAAAATAATCTAAAAAATTAGATTGAATAACATATTTGTAACCTACACTTACACCCACTGCACAATTTTTTTTGTTTGTTTTTACATTTAACATTACCCGAGTGAGGAAATTGAACAACATATTTGTAACACCCACTGCACACATTTTCTTTTGTTTGTTTTTACATTTAACTTTATTCGAGCGAGGAAATAAACGTAGGTAAAAGAGCTTTTTGTTTTATTCAATTCCTTTGTAGTGTAATTTTTTGTTTTTTTAGATTTATGTATCGGCTTCCATAATAAATCATTTCCACTATGTACTATATGTTATCAAGCTCGTGTAAAATGTACTTTTCTTCTTAATATTTTCCTCTTTTTAGTACTTCATTTAATAATTACCTAGGCACCGTGTGGGTTTATTTATATTTAGAGGATTAACGAGAGTTATATGGTTCATTATATAGAATTCAACTTTCAACGATCAATTTTTATCATAAACTGGTATATATTGTTTCTACCCTTTATTATTTTTCTTATTGATCTAGAATCTTTTGGTAGCACTTAATCCTAAAACTTTCCTTAATTATTTTAGGGCTCTTTTCTGAACTGGGGATTATTTCTCAAGGCGGCCGGTTAGCCAGCTGGGCCTGATAAATATCTTGGCTTTAAAGTTTTTCTTTGAAATCAACGCATATAACCATCACACTTGGTACATATTTATTACGATTTCTATTTTCTTGAAACAAATTTACCAAACGAGACCATCAAATCATTGAATAGAAAATAGTGAAAATAGGGGTTCTCCCTGGACTGTTCATATTTTAAATGTCTATGCACCCTACAAAGAGCGATCTCCCTTTTGGGATCACTTTTTGTCCTCTGAGCTTCTTGACCGAGACTCTCTATTGATTGGAGGGGATTTAAATTGTACTGTGTACTGTGTAATGATGAAATATGCGGAAGCAGATCAGAGCCTCAGATGGATGACGACAAAGATAACCCGGTCTTGGGTAGTCGATGGCAAGCAAAAATGGGGGGTAGATGCCTTCCAAGGGCTCAGAAACGACTAAGGTATGTGATCCCAAACAATAAATTGGAAGATTATCGCAGCTATATGAAAGACCATGCTTTAATCTATAAGTTTATAGGTTTTTGGCCCTCTGAGAGAGATTTGGTAAAATGGATCCAATTAAGATGGAAACCAAAAAGGCATATTGACTTGAAACTTGGAGCAAAGGGTTTCTTTACAGTCATCTTTGTAAACCTAGAGGATAAGGAAAGAATCTTTGAAGAGGGACCATATTTCATGAATAATGCAGGGTTATTCATGAGACATTGGGAGGAGTGGTACAACCCGGATGCAGAAAAATTGCTTGTTGCTCCCGTTTGGGTTCATTTGTTTGAACTACCATCAGAGTTTTGGAACCCTGAGATTTTAGAAGGAATTGGAAACTCAATAGGGGCCTTTGTCAAAGTTGTAGAAACAACCAAGAGGGGAAAATTCACATCTTACGCAAGGATCTGCGTATATATGAATATAGCAGAGCCATTGCCTGAATATGTGGAAGCGGAGTATCATGATGAAATTTGGCAGCAGCCATTAGATTACGAGCACATTCCCTTTAGATGTCGTAAATGCCACGAATATGGACACCTGTTTAGGGAATGCCCACAGAACAGGGAAAGAGAGCTTAAAAGAATAATAGAAGAAGAGCCAAGAAAAACGGCGGCAACTGAGACAGAAGAGAGGGGTTTCAAGGAAGTCCATAGGAGACAGAAACCGCGTACCGAGGGACAAAAAGGGCAAACAAAAGGAAAAAATATCTCAGTCGAAAATCAAAACAAACTCCAAGCCCTCCAAGACGAGGATGAGGAGACTGAAGGAGGTAAACAGGAAGAGCCGGCTACAAAAACTATCCCGATGGAAATCATAGTGGATGCCCTTGGCAAAACCATCAGTCAAACGAAAGAAACTGAAGTTGAAATGGGCGATCACCAGGAAACAACAGAAGAACAACTTACACAAGGGTCATACAAGCGGAAAGAGAATGGGACCGAAGAAGAGCGGATAATGAAAAAAATACTGCAATAATGGAGGAATTTAGATGAGAGATTCATCCCTGAAATCAACACAAGGAGGCCTTTCAAAAATTCAAGGAGAAGAAAGGGGAAACGATGGAGATCGGACTGGAGCAATCAGAAGCGCCAGGGTCTCAGAGCGTAGGAATGGACGGACATGGCAAAGGAGGAAGGAAAAGAGGAAGGAAACCCCTGAATGAGACGATCCAAGCAGTAGGAGAAACTCTTGTCAATTCCGGAAGAGTGATACCTCTGTCTGAGGTATTTCAACACCCCCCTAAAAAGTTATAAATGATTATCAAAAGCTGGAACATAAGGGGACTTAACAGTAAAGGAAAGCAGAGGTACCTGAAGGAGAGACTGAAGAGAGATAAACCAAGTATAATGTTGATTCAAGAAACTAAAATGAATCAACAGCAGATACAGGAAATTTTGGAAAAGTCTAAAACAAAATATGAAATCATGGCCCAGGACGCGGAGGGGACAGCAAGTGGTTTAGCAATCTTATGGAATTCAGAGGAGGTCATTTTCGAAAATTGGATCAGCCTCCCCAGAATCCTTTCTGGAATATGTAGGATAGTAGGAACGAAGGAAAGAATCCTCATTTCTGGAGTGTATGGTCCTCACCTTCCCATGGGTCGAAAAGAGTTTATGAGGAATATTCAGGCAGTAAGAAAAATAATCTCGGATGATTTATGGATATTAGGCGGAGATTTCAATTTGATTCGGGATTTAGGAGAGAAACGAGGAGGCATCAGGAGACAGGATCCAAGTATGGAGGAATTCAATGAGCTCATAACAAATCTAAGATTAGTAGACATTCCAACAACAAACGGAGTGTTCACCTGGAATAACAAGAGAGGTGGCAGGAACCAGATTGCATCAAAACTGGATAGATTCCTCCTATCTGAGCAAGTTCTGATCAAGGATGTTTTCATAGAGGCCAAAATCCTCCGAGGATTAGGCTCTAATCATTGGCCGATATGTTTAGAAATTGATATTAAAAAAATCAAAAGCAAGAAACCTTTCCGATTTGAGTCCTTTTGGCTCAAAAATATGGATTTCCTTCATAAAATAGAAGAATGGTGGACTCAGAGTCAGGTCAGAGGACAATGCAAAATGCATACTTTCCAATTAAGGCTTAAGGAAATAAAAAACAAAATTAGAAAATGGAACAAAGAGGAATTTGGGAATATTTTTGAGGACAAACAAAAACTTGATAAGGCAATGGAGGAGGTCCAGCAGCAAATTATCCTGGAGGGAAGAGACGAAGAAAAGAGCAAGGAGGAGAGCAGAATAATAAACCAGCTAGAGGAAAGGAGAAAACAGGAGGAGATCCTATGGAGACAGAAGTCAAGAATAAATTGGCTTCGGGAAGGCGAGAGAAATACTAAATTCTTTCACTAAGCGATGATTCAACACAGGCAGCAGAACCAGATCTTCTCGATCAAGAATGAAGTAGGGGAGAGAGTAATAGAACAAGATGGCATAGAGAAAGTTCTTGTTGATTACCATAAGGGGATCCTCACCGAAACCTAGGATGACAGAGGGGAAGCAATAAATCAAATTTGTCAGGAAATCCCAAAAATGATCACAGATGAGCAGAACAAAGGCCTTATGCGAGCATCAACACTAGCAGAGGTTGAAGAGGTGGTTATGAACATGAAAAGAGGAAAAGCACCGGGACCGAACGGTTTTACGGTCGAATTTTATCATGCTGGGTGGAAGTTTCTGGGACAGGACATCCTGGAAGTTGTTGAAGAATCTCGGCTAAAGCACAGAATGTGGTCAGGTATGAATTCCACTTTTTTAACTTTGATTCCTAAAACTAATAATTCTGAGGAAGCTCAAGGATTTCGACCTATAGCCCTATGTAACGTTATTTATAAAGTAATTTCCACTATGGTAGAAAAAAGATTGAAACCGCTCCTACCAAGCATCATCTCCCCTGAGCAAACAGGTTTTGTTGAAGGAAGGCAAATACTAGATGGTTTAGTGGTGGCCTAAGAGATGATTCACTCCCTCAATCAAAACAAGCGGAAAGGAATGATGATTAAATTAGATCTCTCAGAGGCGTATGATCGACTGAATTGGAGATATCTCTGTGCGGTGCTGGAAGCATATGGTTTTGAAAAGCGTTGGATTGAATGGATATTCAGCATGGTCTCCACCCCAATTTTCTCAATCTTGGTCAACGGTACTCCAACAAAGACCTTTAATGCCTCAAGGGGTATCAGGCAAGGTGATCCATTATCACTCTTTCTCTTTATTCTAGCACCAGATGGACTCGGGTGAATTATAAAAAGGGAATCTAGGAGAAACAAGATTAGAGGACTAAATCTTTGGGGAAACAATTTCGCTATCACACATCAACAATTTGTTGATGATATAATGCTATTCGGAGAAGTCAGCCTCAGGGAGGTCAGGATAATAAAGGAAGTCTTGGATGTCTTTACGGAAGCTTCTGGCATGGAGATCAATAAGGAGAAATCATGCACTTTCATTTTTAACACCCCGGAGGCAATCAAGGCCCACCTCACCAGAACCTTGGGCTTCAAACAAGGAGAACTACCTACAAAGTATCTAGGTAATCAACTGGACATACATCCAACTCGAATGAAGAACTGGCAAGAAGCTATTGACAAGATAAAAAGGAGGTTATCAAACTAGTCGTTCAGATCTCTGAACATCGCCAGCCACATAGTCCTCCTAAAGTCTGTTCTCCAATCAATACCAGTGTATACCCTATCTATAAGAGCAGCCTCGAAAGGCGTCTGTGCAAAACTAAGGGAGATCTTTGGAAAGTTTGTTTGGGGAGGTCCAACTCAACAAAGGAAATGGGCCCTCGTTTCCTGGGAAAATTTGATCCAAAGAAAAGAAGAGGGAGGTTTGGGGGTGAGGGATCCTGAAATTCTCAATAAAGTTTTAGGGGAAAAATTATGGTGGAGATGGCTGCAAGGAGGGACAGATGTATGGAAGAAAATTTGGGAATACAAATATAATATGCCGGAACAAACAACTGAAAATTTGAGAATCGCAAATACCCCAAAGGGGTCATCAATTTGGAATTTGGCGAGCCAGAATAGAGAATTGATTAACCAATATGCCTTCTGGGAGATCCAGGGAGGAGAGAAAGCAAAATTTTGGGAAGATGGATGGCAGCAAAAAGGAAAGATGAAAGAAATACAAACTTTTCAAGATCTTCAACAGAGAGCACAAAGGATAGGGATGTATAATGTTAAGGACTATTGGGTGGAAGAATAAAATGGAGAAATATGGAGAAAATGGAAAAAACAGGGAGAATGGACTGAAAATATAAACATGGAGACTGATGAAATTTACCTCAGAGAAATGGATCTCAGAAAAATAAGAAACAGGACTGGGGAGGACATCCTAAGATGGGGTAAAACAATGAGAGGGACTTTCACAGTAAAGGAAGCCTACTTCCTGACAACAAGGCAGATTTAGGATGAAGAAGCTCAAGACTGGAAGAAGATTTGGGAAGGGAAATGGTGGCCAAAAGTCACAATCTTTGCCTGGTTGGTTAGCAAAGGGAAGATATTAACCTGGGATAAAATCATAAAAAGGGGTTTTTAAGGTCTGTCAAGATGCAGCCCCTGTAACAGGGAAGCAGAAAATCAAGAACACCTTCTAAACAAGTGTCCTTACACTGAAAGCATATGGGAGAAGACTAGACTTATATTCGGTAGAACAATGAGAGACTCGACTAGTATCCGCAAGACCATAGATCAATGGGGATTAAGGCAATTCCACATCAAAGTGGTTAGAATAATATGGAGTCTAACGGCTGGCTTTGTGATCTGGTTCATATGGAAGGAGCGAAATAAAAGAATATTCAGGGGGCAAAACAATAGACCAGAAAAGGTTTGGGAAGAGATAAGCAAAGCAATTAAAGAAACTGTGCTTTCAGACACCTGGGATGAGGAGGATTGGAAGCTGGATCAAAATGAAGGAAGAATAGCCTCAATGCTGAACTTAGAATTCATTATGATCTACCCAAGAACAGAGAGGAAAAACAACCCCCAGGTTCAAATTCCCAATCAATTTAGTTTCCCCAGGATTCACTCCATCATATTGAACTTCGATGGAGCTTCAAAAGGTAATCCAGGCACGGCAGGTCTTGGAGGCGTCTTTCGGGATGGCAAAGGAAAAACCAGATGGATTTTTGCTGAATGGGTAGGAGAGATGACAAACAATGAAGCTGAACTTTGGGCTGTTCACGAGGGCCTGAGGATAGCTGTTCGAAATAGGTACATGAACCTAGAAATTGAAGGGGATTCGCAAATCACGATTGAGATGTTGTGGAAACTCAAGGATGGGTAGAGGTGGGATAAAGTAGCCAAAAGTTGGAGGACTGTAGCTATCATCAAAGACATTGAGGAAATGTTAAACAAGATTGATTACAAGACCATCAATCATGTCCGACGAAATGGAAATAAGGCGACGGATTTCCTAGCAAATTGGGGAAGCAAGGAAGCAACTAGCAAATTGGATAGAAGTTGGCCATCCCTAGAGAGAGAGATCACAACTGGGACGACCTCAAAACAATTTTAAATCAAGACCATGATGAAGCAGCAATGGATAATACAAAAGGAAATTGATCACCCGATCGGGTTGGCTGAGCTGGCAAGGAGGGACATCATGAAACGGCGGCGCATGATACAGGTTGCAGCAGACGAAGATCATGGCATTAATGCCACTAGCAAGTGGAGCGGCCGGCAGCATAGTGGAGCAGGCCAGCTGATAGTTGGAAGGGACGGAAGGACGACGAACGAATCAGTTCATAATGCTGCAGGCCTCGGGCTTACCCACCAGAATAAAACAGTAAATGATACCGACATACAGAGGAGTTTTGAGAGCGAAGGGTGGCGACGAGAAGAGCGCCGAGAGAAGAGTATTCCACCTCAAGCCTGGAGTCCAGGACGACGCTGCAGCCCGAACAGATTCCGGAGGGAAGTGGGTGGAGATTATTGCAGTGGGCGAAGGAAGATGGAGGCGGAAGGAAGCAGGAGTGCAAGAAGGTGGATGCGTAGCAGTGGCCATGAAGAACAGAACAAGGTTGAAGCAGACAGGAAAGGAAAACGAAAGGTTGAGGAAGAAGTGCAGCCGAAAATTCAGGTGTTTGAGATTTCAGAAGGGGAGAGCGAGGAGCCGGAGGATGAACAGGAGAATGCTGCGTGGAAAGGTCGGTGGAAATGTCACCCAGCAGCTGAAATCGACGGAGTAGGAGGCGTCCCAACTCAGTCTGCAGGTAGAGGCAGGGGAGGCGCCCGAGGAGGGAAGGGACGCAGAGGCAGAGGCGGCCGTCGGCAGAAAGACCTGGTGGAAGGGAGAAGTAGAAGGGGGCGTCAATGCAGCCCCACCCTGGAGGAGGAGGCAGAGCCTGCCATGGGTGATGAGATGCAGCGGACAAGGTAAACAATTGGCAACAGAGTCAGAATAGCTGAGAAGGAGTATAGGGAGAAGTCCAATCCTAAGATGAGGAGAATTATGGAACACTGGGAAGAAGAAGCCATCCAGGCCCAATCTGAAGCCCAATCTGAAGAAGAGATGGAGGATTGGATTACTCTCATGCCTGACCCTGGTCATACCAGAGGTAGAATGACCCTTTGCAGGCAGTCTCTTCACTTGTACTGGGTCATGAAAAGGCTCATGACAAAAGCCTTAGAACAAGTAGCCATGGAAATGGCTGAGATGGCCCAGAGCATCCCAAATTTGAAAAAAGAATTAAAGAACATAGTCATAACCCTACTTATGCAAGATAAAAGACTGGAGGACCTGCAAAAACAGCTGGAGGCAAGCGGAATGCTGGTGAAGAAGGAGAAAGCTCAGCAAGCTGATCTAGAAAAACAATGAACAAAGGCATGTTTCTGTTTTGGATATAGGATCTGTTTTGTTTTGCTCTACTATTAGGCATGCAAAACTTTAATGATTTTATAAATAGGAAGCAGTTTATAGCTAGTAATAGGGGAATAGACAAAGGGTATAAAGTAAGAAAAGAACAGTTTAAAACATTCTATTTTTGGGTTGCTGTAAAGAATTATCGGTGGTCAAAAAACCCAGTTTCCCTTCGGGGCAGGGTGAGACCACCCTGACTATGTAATGTTTCTTTTATGTGAATAGAAAACGGAACCACCCAGCTTACAAAAAAGAAATATTATATTATCATTAACTTATTTAAAATATCTAATTAATGATAAATTTTAATAAAAAAAATAATAACCATTATATGGCCTATTATAATAATAATAAAATATAATAAAATAATAAATTTTATATTTCATTATAAAAATTAATAATAATATTATATATTATAAAATATAACAATTATAATTACCAATATTATCATATATATAATCAATATTATATAATAGAACACTAAAAACCAATTTATTTTATTATAGTAAATTATACCAACAAATAGCACTTATTACTAATTCTTAAAATTTTATGAATTATTATATAATATTATATAATAATACAAATCTTATATTATATTATTATTAGCTTTTAGTATTTTAATAATTTATCTTAGGGTTTTGGAATAGTAAGTAGGGTAATTATTATTAGTATAGGATATTAAACTAATAAATATTAACAACCAAATTTATTTATTATATCACTTTATACATAATTATATTGGATATTATAAATAATTATAATAAACTCCTTTAGATAATATATTAATTAATAATAAAAAAAAACCATAATAAAAAATTATCATTAAATAATTAAAAATCTAATAATAATACATTATAAAGAAAAATACATAACAATTATATTGGTAGTAATAACTATAATAATAATTATATTATATTAGATTTAATATATAAATGTACAGAATATAAAATTATAAATAATAATATATTTATTGTTTTATTCAAAATCATTCAAAAAATATTTTGAAAAAAAGATGAGGCAAATATATCAGAAATCAAAATATAAAAGAAATGGAGAAATATATCGGATTTTACAAAGGAAAACACGAGACCCAATAAAATATATGCCATATTTTATAATGATGGCGGGTCAGAAACAATGTAAACTGCTTATATTACATGTATACGACTTCGGCGATTGTGATATGGGTGGTCCAGACCCGAAATAATATATACAGTGTGTTTAAAAGTTTGGCGGGTTTGTTGTATTGAAAGCCCTTTATATGCATGCATATGGGTTCCGTCGATCACAATTTGCGATGACGAACCTGAAACGATATGTATTATTGTTTTATAATTGTGGTAGGTCTGTAAGACTATATATATATATATAT
>APFE031182120.1:0-13441 GCA_000404065.3 Pinus taeda
AGCCTTCTTTGTGTCCATAAGGCTTTACCTAAGTAAGGAGACCTTGTCACTAAAGAGAGAGAGAGCTTGTCCCTCACCCCTTCAAGCTTTGCAGACTTGTGTAGCTGAGCACCCATCCAAAGGAGGACTTGACGTCAGGACGTTGGTTGTATTCTCCTTTGTTGATTATTAATAATAGATGACTATCATTATGGTTCCATTCTCGTTGTACTTGTAATGGTTGATGTTGAATTATATCCTTCCTGATTGATGTATAATTGCATATATTAGATTTCACGCTTGTGTTTGTGTTCTCTTTGTGTGCAGGTGTCCGTTCACGGAGATAGTGGAGGATTGTGACCGGCCAAGACAAAGGAGCGTGGGCTACGTCTCTTCTACGAACAAAAGCGTTGGAACTCAAGTAGGTATTCATCACCTACCTTTTATTTGTAATTAGGAACTTGCGTGATAGCATTGTTTGATTGTTGCTAGACCCGTTCTGGGCTAGTAGGGATCGCCTCTATCCGTAGAGGGGATTTACCTCTCCAACAGTGTGTACTTAAGTTGTTCCACACAATCCTCCATATTCTCGTCTTCTTTCTGCATGAACTTAAAAATTTCTTCCTTAATATCCCGAGATTTGCAGTAATCCTGATACTTCTGAAGAAAAGAGGTTTTCATACCATCTCATGTGGATATAGTCTTTCCTCCTAGACCCATAAACTACCACATGGATGTCCCTTTTAATGTAGCAGGAAAGATTTTGAGTTTCTGAGCATCGATTATGTAGTCATATCCCTGACACACAATATCAAATTCAAAAATTAACGTGTCGGGGTCTTCAGAAGTCAGCCCATGAAAGCTTGGTAAAGTTGTTAGAGGAATGGGCTTTGTTGGTGTGCCATTCTCAAGATCCTCAATTGGGAAGTCAATAGTAGAGGATGTGGGTGCCATGAATATCCTCCAATAATCACTGGGAATTTCAGCAGGCTCTGCAGGGAATGATGGAGGGGATCTTGTCACAAAAGTTTGAGTTGCTTTAACAACACTCCCCTTATCTCGTGGTGATATCAATACCCATATAGCTCCTTCCTCCTTGACACAATTTCTTGAGCCCTCAGACCCTTTCCCTGCAACTTATCCTTCCCTACTAGAATGGGCCAGTTCCTTGGATCTTCTACTTGCAACTTCTTCTCCCTCTGTTATCAGCAATGGTACTCCTTCATCAGGTACATTGTTGCATACTTCTTCTGTTGATGGAAGGTTTTGTTGTCTTGAATCAATAGGAGGTACTGTGGATAGCACTAGTTGTTCAACAGATTGTCCCTCTAATTTCGTTCGAGTCCCTGGCCTCACAGTAGTACGAGAAGATGCCTCTAATTCATCTTTTGCGATGTTTTGTTGAATGTAAGTGTTCCTTCCCAAATCTGGTCCCCCTTTCTTCAGGGCTTTTCCTCTGTCCCTTTTATTCGAATCTTTATTCATGCAAGTTAGTAAGGGGGAAATATCTAAATTAAATCACTACACTCATGACCTAAAGTAGGGTGTCAAAGGACCATTCCCTCCCCAATACAAGAGGTAGGGCTTTAACAAACAACAAAAGAAAATGAATAAAAAGAAGAAATCTAGGGTTTAGGACCTAGAGTAGGGAGTTGAAATACCCTTCCCTCCCAGGACAAGAGATATGACAAGAAAAGAACACGCATAAAAGGAAATATAAATCTCAGGACCTGGAGTAGGGTGTTAAAAGACCATTCCCTCCCTAGGACGAGAGATCAGGTTTTAACAACTAAGAAAAATTTAGAACAAATAACCAAAGGAAGCGACTTGACCCAAAAATAGTAAAAAATGACAAGAATCAAAATACTAAGCTCAGGACATAAAGCAGGGTAGCACTTCCCTCCCTAAGATGAGAGATTGATCCTCTGGTCAATGCAGATCATGTCTTGCACCTTGTTAGCCTTCCCTGGCAACTGCGCCAAAATGTTGGTGTCGAGTGAGAATAAACTATTCCACCCTTTTCCACATTAGTTTATCAATTCGGGTGCGTACAATTTTCAAGGTAATGCACAAGATATATGCAGGGGCAGGGTTACAATCTTAAATTAACCACTGATTCACAACTAAAGAATCAAAGCATCATTGTAACAGTAATGAGAAATAAAATTGCAGAACTTAAAAAATCATTCACAGCAATCGATAAAGACCTGTAACAACAATAAGGAAGTAACACACCATAATAAAAACAACACACATAAAGCAAATATACAACACCTAATCAGAAGAGTAGGCCCATCTCTCTGATCAGGGTTGCATTAACTCACAACTAGGAAGAGAACAACAACTTGGTTGTATTTAATATAAGAGAAATTGTTGCAATATTTGTCTCTGCGTGGCTAACCTCTCACATGGGAATAAAACCCCTTTTATACAAATACATGGGAATGACATATTCCTCAAAATCTGGAAACTAATGCCCAAAAATATACAACTGTTAGAAAAACAACCAATTGTTGAGAGAGCAAGAACAGTAAAGATCCAAACTAGGATTTGAAAACAGCTGCGAGTTGGTTATGTTGTTGCAGCGTTGCGAGACTGTTGCTATAGCATGTAAAGGCGATACCTATTCACCGAAATCTGCAGAAATAACAAGGTTTAGTAGTTCACGTAGGAAAAATCCCTGTGATCTTACTTCATCAATTAAATATTCCAAGAGATGTTAGAAAGAAGGGTTACCTCATAGATTTATCACAATAGATGCATATCATTTGGTGCAAAAAGGATGAAAGTGTAGGTGAAAATATAAGGAAAAGATACGCAGATTATGTGCCCAACAACGACCCGATGGTGTACGGCTACGAATGTGTTGTAGTTGGTAGGCCCAGAATCTACACGACCTTTGTTGAAATGAGTTTCTTTTGGCTACCGATGTTGTCAATGAACTGCAATGAGGAAGCCTTCACCCACATTTATGAGTGGAAGAGGCGTTCCCCCTCCTATGGATCTTCAAGATCAATCCTCTAGATCTTGGAGGTGGCCACAGTGGTACCAGGCTCCATGTCAATGATTTTCTTCCCTTTTTCATTCCCCTTGTCAAGTTGTGACTCAAAGTGGGAAAATGCATCAGATTTGGAACCCTTCTGCTCAGCCACTAGTGACTGCTTGGCCCTACACTCACTTATGTTGTGAGTGGAGCTCTTATGGAACTTACACTAGTTTCCCATGTCCTTCTTTGTATTCATGGTGTTGTTCTTTTCTTATGGCTTTGGAAGATTATCCTGGGTCACCTCACCTTGTCTTTGTCCTTTGCTCTGGAATTTGGGGGCACCTTTCCCTTTCTTCAGATTCACAGATCCAAAGTCTCATTTTTTCTGTTTAAACTTTTTCTTAATCTTGACAACATATCAATACGTTGGGCCGAGAAAGGAGATGTCTGCAAAATCCATCTTGTCCTAGATGTACCTATGTAGGAAGCTGTGGTACTTGAGTACCAAATGTCACTCACAATCCTTGATACCCAAGTTCATGAAAAGGTTATGAAAAACATTGGTAAACTCTGGCATGTCTAGGTCCCTTCCCTTCTACAGAATGGTCCACTTTATGTATTTATTTTCATAGCTCATGACAGGGTAGTACTACTACTTCATTGAGTCTTGGAATGATTTCCAAGTGGGTGTGGCTAAAAATAGTGAGGGTGTACTTTCATCCTTCTTCTCACACTAGTTTTAACACCTGTGCTTGACGCGGGGGACTACTTTGAGAAGTGCAAAAGTAATATTTTCCCGGTTGGAAAAATCATGAACATAAAAATATCCTTCTAGCTAATTTAATCATTTATGTACGAATTCTGCATCTATTTAACCCTCAAATATGGGGATGTCAAATTTAACTTGTACCTTAAAGGTTGTGGCACTTACAGAGTAGCTACTGGAAGGATATGCATTACCTGTGGGTAGCCACTGAAGAATCTAGGAAAAGTTTCCCATCATCGTGTTCCTTTGTCGCTTGAGGGCTTCTTCAAGCAAGATTTTGAAAGGATCTCCTACCCCTTCGTCTTTCTTCTCTTCTTCCATGGGAGGCCATCGGGATTTATGAGGTTGGTCTTGCAAAGGTTTGAATAGTTTGAGCCCTAACTACTTATATCCCAAGCTCATTGGGGACATGCAAAGAAAAATAGAGAAAGAGAATACCTCTTTGATACCACTGATACAATCTTAAACATGAATGCAACAAATTACAAATATATCCATAAGTATAGAGATGCAGTAGAATATCACTTCATTCATTAATATGAAAAATTGAAATATGCTTACAAACAAAATGGAAATAAGACTAGCTCGGGCAATGGTAGCTTATCTATGAGAAGAGATATGGCGGATACATGCCTATGAACTATGTTACAATGAGGATCGAAGGCCTATTTATTATTAAGAAACAATGGAAAACCCTAAACATCCAAAAGCCTAACCCTAGGAGATGAAGTGCTAAAACTATGGGTCTCGTTTGGGTAAACTAGTACATCAATTTCCCGGGGTCGTAACTTTGGCATACAATATCCGTTTGACATGCACAATACCTCTTTAGAAAGACCTATATGAGGAATACAACTTTCGAGTGGAAAAAAATGGTCAAAAACATAAATTTACCCCAATTTTTCCAAGAAATATCGTTTACGGTCTCAAAACGGCTCTTAAAGTTCACAACCTGAAAAACGACAAAAAACAGTAAACTATACTACAATTAAGGAAAATGAAAAACTGAAAGAGACAGTGGTGGGGTTCTAAGTGGAATAGGTGGGTGGCCACCAACATCCACCTGGATCAGTCCTACCTCCTTAGGAATCAATGGTCCCCATTGCGTTGAGTGCCTCCATGAGATGGGGAAACATCTGCTAAACTTGTTCCCTGGTGAGCCACTTGACTTGGTGTAGGAGTTGGTCAGCTTTGACAACTAGATATAGTTTGATCTTCTGCTAGCGAGTGTTCTTGACCTGTATGTCCATAATCTGATTAGTTGTGGCTTGTTCCATGTAGTATAGATTTACCTCTATTGGTGTGAGTTCTTATGCAATCTCTGATGTGTCTATTAATGGTGGGAAGTATGGTTGAAGGCGGTCCATATTGTACATTGGGTGCAAGACAAGGAATGAGGGAATGATGAGCTTAAAATCATTATCTCCCATAGCTTTGGTAATGGTGTAAGGACCATATCAGAGTGGTTCAATCTTTCGATGGGCTCTAGTAAGGTGTTCTTTCTACAAATGCAACCAAAATTTGTTGCCCACCTAAAACTTGTGTGGCACCTGATGTAAATAATGTCACTGCTTGTACTTGGAATTTGACTTCACCAAGATGTCATGAACCTACTGGTAGATGTGTTGGATGCTTTTAATAAATATGGTTGATTTATCAGCCTGAGAAAATACATGTGTGGATTTTGTCTATGTATTCGTACGAGAAACAGAAACATTAATCAGACACAATGGTTGAAATCCTAGACCCACTTGAAATGGACTACGACCAGTCGAGCTATGGAGGGATCTGTTATAACTATGTTGCACATAAGGAAGACTCTAATCCCAGGTTCCTGGATGCTTGGAGTTTTACATGTGGAGTGTGTGCACTATCATCCTATTGACGACCTTTGTCTGGCCATCACTTTGGGGATGGAAGGTTGTCAACTTGGTGAGATTGGTGTCCATTAGTGTCTAGAGGCTCGACTAGAATTTTCTTAGTAACATGCTATTCTAATATGATATAATGGTCTTCGGGATCCAAAAATGTACCCACACTCGTTGAAAGAAGGTTTGGTAATGTCCTCTGCTATGATACTCTTCTTGCAGGCTGCCAATATATCCATCTTAGAAAATATGTTCATGACCACAAATACGTAGTCATTACCATGCTTGGTAGAAGGGAGGCTAGACATATAGTCCATGGACATGGATTCCCATTACTGGCTAAGAGTAGGAAGAGGAGTGTACAAGCCTTGCTTCTTGATGTTTGGCTTGGTGATGTGTAAGAAGTGCACGATATGGTATATTTCCCATCATCCAGTCCGAGTTTTGGCCAATAAAAGTACTTTTGTAGTACAACCACAATTTTCTCCACACCAAAGTGTCATGTGACTCGATTTTGGTGCACTTCCCAAATCATCTTGGCATGCTCGCTTGAAGGAACAAAAATGTGGCCTAGGTAGCATAATGATGCATCCTGGATGTGGAAATCAGGAACTTTCTTTCCATCTACTAGCATCTGGTATGTGAAGGTGAATTCTAGATCATTTTTATATAGTTGTGGCCATCCAGAGGTCTTGTGGCCACAAGAGTTGAGAATAGTAGTCAATGTTGCATCTGAGGTCCAAATGAGGCAGTATCCACCATGATTGGTACTGCCCTTTTTGTATTTAATGTTCAAATGGAATTGTTGCAGATATGTATACCACTTCTGATGGTGATCATTTTTCAACTTCCCTTGTGTCTTATAAATTGAAGAGGTCGGTGATCGGTGTGGATGACCATCTCCTTCCCCAAGATGTAATACTTCCATTTTTGGCAAGCCTACATGATTGAATACTTCTCTTTAGCATAGGTGGGGTACCTCCAAATTGTAGCGAAAAATGTCTCATTATGATAGGCCACTAGACGTCGGCGATGGGTGAGGACTGCACCAATAGAATAGTCGGAGGTATCTGTCTCAATTTCAAATGGATGATGTAGGTCTAGCAATGTGAGTATTGGTGTAGAGAAGAGGCAGTGATTCAACTCAATGAACACCTTCTATTAGGACTCGGACTAGGAAAAAATTGATTTCACCCCATCCTTAGTAATCTAGCTTAAGGGCTAAGTGATATGGGAGAATAACAACATGAACCTTCGATAAAAATTTGCAAGGCCCAAAAAGCTGCGAAGCTCTGTTAGAGTGGTCGGGGTTGGCCAATCCCAAACGACTTGTATCTTGGTCAGATCAACATGCCAACTACAATCATCTATAATCTAACCCATATATTGGACCTGGCTCATGCCAAAGGTTCATTTCTTGAAGTCAGCACATAGTTTGTGTTGTGTAAGGGTTTTCAGTACCTGTCGAATTTGTTGCAAGATTTCTTCCCAATTCTTTCTAAAGATGAGGATGCCATCTAGATAAAAAACCATGAATGAGTTGGTGAAGGGCCACAAGATATCATCCATTAGCCTCATAAATGTAGCAAGGGAATTTGTCAACCCGAAGGGAATAACCAACCATTCAAAAAGGACTTCCTTGGATTTTAAGGTGGTCTTCCATACATCTACGGGCTCTATTGGAGCTTGGTGATAGGTAGACTTCAGATCGACCTTTACGAATTACTTGGCCCCCTTGAGTTGGTATAGAAGGTAATCAATCCATGGGATTGGATACCTGTTCCTGACACTGATTTTGTTTAGTGCCCGATAATCAATGAAGAGACTCTGGGTCCCATCCTTCTTCTGTACAAGTACAATCGAGCTCCCACAAGGTAAAGAACTTAGTCGGATGTACCATTTTTGCAACAACTCCTAGGTTTTCCACCTGATATATTCATTTTCCATAATGGAACAATGATATATCGACCTGTTAGGTAGGGGTGCTTTGGGAGTCAGATCAATCAAATGCTTGACCTGACAGTGCAAGGCTAACCCTCTGGGTGAGGAGAAGATGTACCTATATTTTTCCACGACTGTATCCACCTGATTCTGTTGTGTTGAGGAACCCTTCCCAAGGGCCATGGATGTGGCTATGATCTTCCCCTTACTTTGAGAGCGAATTAGAAAGAAAATAAATTTCCCAGTCTAGGAGATGATCTTATTGCATTACTTAGTAGAGATCAAAGAGATGGCAGTAGGCGGGGCTACCTCTGATATCTTGTATAATGTATTACCCAAAGAAATAATAAAAGAGTGAGGTCTAGACTCATATACAACATGTCACTTCCACAAGTATGATTTTCCTAATAATACATCACAAACATCAAGAGGAGAAACATCACACAGTACCTAATCCATGAAGGGATTAACGTTGTAGGGAAGGTGGAGCTGTTGGCTGATGCGAAGATCTCAACCTTGGTGAAGCCACCCAATGGTGTATGACTATGGATTTTTTGTATTTAGTAGGGCCAAACATTTCATGACCTCTGTTGAAATGAGGTTTTTTGGCTCCAGATATCGACAATGAATTGCAACGAAGAACCCTTCACCCACATTTATGAGTGGAAGAGGATTTCCCCCTCCCTTAGATCTTTAGGATCAATATTTTGGATCTTTGTGGTGGTCACAGGGGAATTGGGCTCCGTGTCAATGATTTTAATTCCTTTTTCATTCCCCTTTTCTGATTCTGACTCAAAGTCAGAATATGCATTTGATTCGAAAACCTTTAGCTCAACCACTAGTGATTGCTTGGCCCAACACTCACTTGTGTTGTGTGTGGATATTTTATGGAACTCACACCACTTTCCTATGTCCTTCTTTGTCTTCATGGTGTTGTTCTTTTCTTACGGCTTCAGTGGGTTATCTTGGGTTTCCCTATCATGGCTTTGTCTTTTGCTCTATAGTTTGCGGATGGATTTCTCTTTCTTTGGATCGAGAGATCCAAAGTTTTGTTTTTTCTATTTAAACTGTTGCTCAATCTTGACAGTTCTCGATCCAAAGTTTTGTTTTTTCTATTTAAACTGCTGCTCAATCTTGACAGTGTATCGATACACTGTGCTAAGCGAGGAGATGTCCAAGAACTCCATCTCATCCTAGATGTACCTGTGTAGGCATCCGTGGTACTTGAGTACGAAATGTCACTCGAAACCCTTAATACCCAACTTCGTGCTAAGGGTATGAAAAAAATTAGTAAACTATCACACGTCTCGGTCCCTTCCTTGCTACAACATTGTCCACTTTATATATTTATCCTCATATCTACCTACAGGGTAGTACTTCTCCTTGATGGTATCCTAGAACAAATTCCAATTGGGCATGGATGAAAATAGTGAGGGTGTACTTTCATCCTTCTTCTCACAGTAGGTTTCCCACTAGTCCTTGACATCGGGGGTGGCTTTGAGAAGTGCAAAAGTAATCTTTTCCCAGTTGGAAAAATCATGAACAGAAAAATATCCTTCTAGGAGATTTAACCATTTATCTACAACATCTACATCTATCTGACCTTCAAATATGGGGATGTCAAAGTTAACTTGTACCATAAAGGGTGTGGTGCTTCCAAAGTACCTACTGGAAGGAGATGCATCAGCCTTGGGTAGCCACTAAAGTATTTGGGAAAAGTCTTCCATCATCGCATTCCTTTGTCGCTCGAGGGATTCTTCAAGAAATATTTTGAAAAGACCTCCTACCCCCTTGTCTTTCTTCTCTTTTGCCATGGTAGGCCATCGGTATTTGCGGGGCTAGTCTTGCAAAGGTTCAAATAGTTTGAGTCCTAAATCCTTATATCCCACTGATCTAAACTTAAACATGAACACAAAAAATTACAAATATAACCATAAATACAAAGATATAATAGAAATACAACTTCATTTCATTAATATCAAATACTGAAATATGCTTACAAATAGAATGGAAATAAGATTAGCTCGGGCAATGGTAGCTTATCCTTGAGAAGAGATGTGATAGAAACGTGCCTCTTATTAGTGTTAAAATGAGGCTTGAAGGCCTATTTATTATTAAGAAACAATGAAAATCCATAAACATCTAAAAACCTAACCGTAAGACATGAAGCACCAAAACTATGGGCCCCGTTTGGGTAGATTGGTACATCAACTTCTCGGGATCGTAAATTTGGCATACGATATTTGTTTGACACACAATATCTCATTAGATGTATCTATCCTAGGAATACAACTTTCAAGTGGAAAACATCAAACACATTCACATGTTTTCCTCAATTGTTCCAAAAAATGTTGTCTAAGGCCTGAAAAAGGCCTTGGATGTTTAGGACCTGAAAAACTGCCAAAAATAGTAAATTATGATATAATTAATGAAATTGAAAGAGTAAAAGAGACAGTGGTGGGATTCCAAGTGGAATAGGTGGGTGGCTACCAAGATCCACCTGGATCAGTCTTGCCCCCTTAGGAAGAAATGGTCCCCATTGCATTGAGTGACTCCATGAGATGGGAAAACATCTACTGAACTTGGTCCCTAGTGAGCCACTTGCCTTGGTGGAGGAGTTGGGCCTCTTTGACAACCTGATATAGTTGGATATTTTGCTAGTGAGTCTTCTTGATTTCTGTGTCCATAATCCGATAAGTTGTGGCTTTTTCCATGTAGTCTTGGTTTAACTTTGTTCGTATGAGATATTTCACAATGTATGATGTGTCAAGTAATGGTGGGAAGTATGGTCGAAGGCAATACACATTGAAAAGTGGGTGAATGCCAAGGAAAGGAAGAATGCTAGGCTCAAAATAATTGTCTCGCACAACCTTCGTAATGGTCTACGGACCATATCGGAGTGGTCCGATGGGATCCGGTATGGTGTTTTTTATACAAATGAAACCAAACTTTATCGCCCACCTGAAACTTGTGTGGTACCCAATGTTGATCATGTTGCTGCTTGTACTTGGCATTTTACTTCTCCAAGATTTCATGAACCTGTCAGCAGATGTGTTGGATGTGTTTAATAAATCTGGTCGCTTTATTAGCCTCAGAAAATACATGTGTGGATTCTCTCTGTGTAGTTGCATGAGGCATGGCAACATCAATCTAACACAATGGTTGAAATCCTAAACCCACTTGAAAGGGACTGCGACTAGTCGAGCTATGGAGATCTCTTTTATAACTATTCTACAAATAGGGAAGACTCTCATCCTAGGTTTGTGGATTCTCAGAGTGGTACATGTAGATTATGTGCACCGTAATCCTATTGACGACCTCCATCTGCCATCTATCTGGGGATGGAAGGAAGTCGACTTGGTGAGTTTGGTGCCCAATAGTGTCTAGAGGCTTGACCATAATGTGCTCAGGATCATCCTATCTCGATCTGATATAATGGTCTACGGGATCAAAAAATGTACCCACACTCATTCAAAGAAGAGTTTGGTAGTGTCCT
The DNA here is from genome assembly GCA_000404065.3 of Pinus taeda. Classification (NCBI taxonomy): domain Eukaryota; kingdom Viridiplantae; phylum Streptophyta; class Pinopsida; order Pinales; family Pinaceae; genus Pinus; species Pinus taeda. Next base: position 11,037 of record APFE031182120.1, read on the forward strand.
CGCCTCTAATACTCTTCTTGCAGGCCACCAATATAACCATCTTACAAAATGTGTCCACGACCACAAATATATAGTCATTACCATGCCTGGTAGAAGGGAGGCTAGACATATAGTCCATGGAGATGGATTCTTATGGATGGATGGAGGTAGGCAGAGGAATGTACATGCCTTACCTCTTGATGGTTGGCTTGGTGATGGCACACACAGTGCAGGATCTGATATACTTCCCAACATCCTGTAAAAGTTTTGGCCAATAAAAGAACTTTTGTAGTACATGCATGGTTTTTTCCTCACCAAAGTGTCCTATGATGTCACTGTAGTGCGCTTCCCAAATCATCTTGGCACAATCACTTGAAGGAACAAAAATGTGGCCCAAGTAGCATAATAATGCATTTTGGAGGTGTAAACCAGGACCTTGATTGCCATATAGTAGCATCTGGTATGTCAAGGTGAACTTTGGATCATTTTTGTATAATGGAATCCATTGAGAGGTCTCGTGGCCACAAGAGTTGAGAACAGCAGTCAGTGCTACAACTGGGGGTCGGCTAAGGTAGTCTCCAACATGATTGGTGCTGCCCTTTTTGTATTTAATGTTTAAGCGGAATTGTTTCAAATATGTAGAACACTTTTGATGGTGATCATTATGCAACTGCCCTTGTGTCTGTATAAACTGAATAGGTCGGTGATCAGTATGGATGATCGTTTCCTTCCCCAGAATGTAATGCTTCCACTTATCGAAAGCCAACATGTTGGAATAATTCTCTTTGTCATAGGTGGGCTACTTCCGAATTGTATCAAAAAGTGTCTCACTATGATAGGTCGCTGGATGCCTGTGTTGGGTGAGCTCTATTCAAATAACATAGCCAGAGGTGTCTGTCTCAATTTCAAATAGCTGCTACAGGTATGTAAGTGTGAGTACTGGTGCATAGAAAAGACGGTGCTTCAACTCAATGAACACCTTTTGTTGGGACTCGGACTAGGAAATATTTTCTTTTGCCCCACCCTTAGTATTCTGACTCAAGGGCCAAGTGATATGGGAGAATCCCAACAGGAACCTTCGATAAAAATTTGCAAGGCCTAAAAAGCTGCGAAGATCACTTAGAGTGATCGGAGCTGACCAATCCCGAATGACTTGGATATTGGTTGGATCCACATGCACGTTATTCTTATCTATGATGAAACCTAGATATTGGACCTGGCTCATGACAAAGGTGCATTTCTCCAAGTTGGCACATAATTTTTGTTGTTGAAGGGTTTGAAGGACTTGCCGAATGTGTTGCAAGTGTTCTTCCCAACTCTTGCTGAAGGTAAGGATGTCGTCTATATAAATAAATAAGAATGAGTTGGTGAAGGGCCACAAGATGTCATCCATTAGCCTCATAAAATTAGCAGGGGCATTTTTCAACCCGAAGGGAATAACCAACCATTCAAAAAGGCCTTCCTTGGATTTGAAGGCGGTATTCCATACATATGTGGGCTCTATTGGAACATGGTGATAGCTAGACTTCAGATCGATCTTGTTGAAATAATTGGCCCCCTTGAGTTGGTCCAGAAGGTCATTAATCCATGGGATTGGATACTTGTTCCTAACATTAATTTTGTTTAGTGCATGATAATCAATGCAGAGCTTCCAAGCCCCATCTTTCTTTTGTACAAGTACAATTGGGCTCCCAAAAGGCGAGGAACTTGGTCAGTTGTGCCCTTTTTTGTAGCAACTCCTGGATATATCGTCCCATTTCATAGAGGTGCGCTGACAGTTAGATCGATCAAATGCTTGATCTGAAAGTGCAAGGGTACCCCTATGGGTGAGGAGAAGATGGCATTGTATTATTCCATGACTGTATCTTCCGCGGGGCCATGGATGTCACTACAATATTCCCCTTACTTTGAGAGCAAATTCGATGGAAACTAAATTTTCCAGTTTGGGAGATGATCTTACTGCATTGCTTCGCAAAGATCAAAGAGATGGTAGTACGTGGGGCTACCTACGATATCCTGTATAACTTATTACCCAAAGAAATAATAACAGAGCAAGGTCTAGACTCATATATAACATGCAACTTCCACAAGTATGGTTGTCCTAATAATACATCACAAAATTCAAGAGGAGAAACATCACATAGTACCTCATCCATGAAGGGCTTGATGTTGTAGGGAGGGAGGCACTGTTGGTTGACGTGGAGATATTGTCCTTGGTGAAGCCACCCGATGGTGTATGGTTGTGGATGTGCTATAGTTGATAGGCCCATCCACTTCATGGCTTATCCTAAAATGAAGTTCTTTTGGCTCCTGCTATCGAAAATGAACTGCAATGAAGAACCCTTCAACCACATCTCTGAGTGGAAGAGGCTTCCCCCCTCCTCTAGATTTTCAGGATAAACCTTTTGGATATTGGTGGTGGCTAC
>APFE031182134.1:0-12987 GCA_000404065.3 Pinus taeda
TAGTAAATTCTCAAGCTCTTGTAGGTTGGACTCAATTCTAAAGGGAATGGTAGAGGGAAAATCGAAAAAGAGAATCAAAAGCTATTTTTTTAATCCAACAAGCAGTGCATGATTCCATTTTTCCAAGACTCATTGCAACAACAAAATCAAAGAAGGCATGGGATGTGCTATATAAAACATATCAAGGAACATATAAGGTAAAATTTGTTAAATTGTAATCTCTCAAAAGAGAATTTGAAACTATTTTCATGCAAATATTTGAGTCAATGGAAGATTTTTTCACTAGAGATGGGAATACTTAATCAAATAAGATCTTATGGAGAATATTTGAAAGACCATTTTTTTTTTTTTTTTTAAGAAGTCTTCCTGCAAAATTTGATGGCGTTGTTGTTGCTATTGAACAATATAAATATTTGACTTAGTTGTCAGTGAATTAGCTTATGGGATCTCTTCAGTCTCATGAGAAAAGGATGAATAGATCCGCTGAAAAGTATTTTCAGAAATATTTCCAAGAAAAAGCTAATATTTATGAAACTAAAGGTCAAGAAGATGAAAATTCTTCAAATGAGAAAATTATGAGCACTCTTGGAAGAGGAAAAGTACAAGCATATAGAGGAGGCAGAGGTCAAGGAATAAGTTTTCCTACAAGCAACAAAGGAAGAGGTAATTACAGTACTAATGGATGTAAAAGATATGAAAAATTTCAAGTTCTGTAAAATATTTGGCCATTATGAACATAATTGCAGGGAAAAACAAAAGAAGCAAGCTAACGTTTTTGAAGAGAATGAAGATGTGAGCAAATTATTTTGAAATTGTGATTCAACTAATAAGGTTTCCAAGGAGGTATGGCTTTTGGATAATGGTTGTAGCAATCATATGAATGGAAGAAAGGATGGCTTTGTAAATATATATGAATCTACTAAATTTGAAGTTTTGTTAGAAGATGACAAGCTAGTGGAAGCTAAAGGTAAAGGAACAATTACAGTAAAGATAAATCAAGGTGAAACAAAACATATTAATAATGTTTAATATGTTCTTGGCTTAGCACATAATTTGTTGATTATGGGGAAACTTATTGAAAAGGGATATCTTGTTATATTTAAAAACAACAAATGCATCATCTATGATAAGAATAATCATAATCACATTATAACAAAGGTTAATATATTGAAAAATGGAATTTTTGCTCTTAATTGTTGAAATATGTAACTATGTTTGGTCTTCATAATGACATGATTAATTAAGATTTTATGTATTTAATTTTTCCAAAGAAAAAAATTGAACTTTTTATAAGCAAAATAAAAAGTTACATAGTATATGCCAGAGCATTCTGTTTGCTGTATGATTGAGAATCATAGAGCTCTACAAGAAGAGACTGCCCTTCCTATCCAAAACTTGTGAGAAAAAGGAACCCCTGAAACCATGAGCCTCCTCATATTGAGGAAAACAACTCCCGTCTCCAAAACAGTAAAAAATATATAGTTTCCATATGCTGAACATCTCCATAAAAAGATCAAAACAATGCATCTATTTCCCGAGTATCCTCATTGAGGAAAACAACCCAAATAGAAAATAGATACCAAAGTCATACAATACTAAAAACAATTTTATAAAAACAAAGCACCATAACAGCTATAAACAAAACCAAGAAGAAGGGCTTTGCCAAGCCTGTGATGTATCAAAAAGATAGCAGACTAAGAGTAAGGAGGCTGATCCAAGACATGAATCTCACCATGGTTCTCCTCCACTATTCTCCAACTGCCCAAATCTTGTTGCAAATCCTCTTTAGAAAGCCTGTCTACTAAATCATTGCGTTCCCTGTAGATGTGGCATAGAGAGAAAACATTAAAAGAAAGCTTTAAATTCTGAATCTCTTCTAATAAAGGTCTCAAAATATAATTTTGACATCTACTTTGTCCATTAGACCATTTTATAACATTCAAAGAATCCCCAAAAATATGAACTGTGAAGATATTCCTGTGGATAGATTTTATATATTTAATTAAAGTAATAAAAATAAATTTATTATTGTAAGTCTTGAGGCATGGGTTTCATGCTCAAGATAATTTATTTTTATAGGTGAAAGCACCCATTGAGTGCTTCTAGGTTTGTTATAAAGTCATTCAGTCATTGTCATGTATGAATGACCAATTTGGGCATGCTATATATTACAAGAAAATTGTTTGAGTCAAATAAGAGTCAAAAGACCCTCCAATACCAAGTCAATCATGCAAGCATCAAGTCATCCTAATGGAGAAAATATCAGGCTTAAGGACTTGTCAAGTTAGCCTAATAGGAGCCACTAGGAAGCTTATATATAGGGTACTCGGCCTCATTTGGAGGAGACTCTCTCACTCACACAAGTTCAATCATAGAGACGAAAAGAAGTGCGAAGAAGAGGAGCTCGAAGGAAGGAGAAGAAGTCGAAGTTTTGGGTTTTATTTTTGGATACTTCTCTCCACATGTGTGAAGGAATTAGGCACATTTCGTTGTAATGAAGTTGAGTTGCAGAAGTGAATTTAGGTCACCAAGAAGAGTTTTTCTGGAAGCCAAATTATCTAGGAGAGAGCATCTACCGAAGAGAAGAAGAGAAATTGCTCTTTCTAGGCAAAATTGAAGTTTCATTTATAGTTTCTGGTTGCAGTAGACGTTGTAGTTTCTGGGCAAGTCAAAGTTGCAATTTCTGGGCAAGTCAAAGTTGCAATTTCTGGGCAAGTCAAAGTTGTAGATTTTGGGCAAGTCAAAGGTCCAGTTGCAAGATAGGTCGAAGTTGCTGGAGAGAGGAGCTAGTTAAAGAAGGAGCATTGAACTGATCCTAGAAGGGTTTTTTGTCAAGGGTCTAGGTCTTGGAATTTGTCAATTGAAGATTCTATAAGAAGATGGATTTGTTGTGTTTTCCTATCAAGCTTAGAGAGGTTTTGGCCTTGGCTTATTGCCTACATTTTGTGTCTTTTGTCTCATTTTTCTTTATGGTTTAGTATCTGTTTGATGAAGAAGTACACATAATAATACTCAAGTACAAGAAGAACCTAATTAAGAAAAGTAAAAAGTCCTCACAAGCAATTATCATTATAAGAGAAATAATCTAATCTCTATGCTCTAGATTTATCAACATGCTATTAGAGCTAAGGTAACAAGTTAAGGAAGGGCAGATCAATAACGGACACTTAAGGATAAAATTTTGGGAAAAGCATCAAGGACATCATCTCCGAGGAATTTCAAGGACAATAATTACATCATCATCTTGAAGAAAGTCAAAACCCTAATTTGATCAAAGGATAATTCTTGGGATCCACACTCAATCATCACCTCAAATACACTATCTCTACTCAAGAAAGGAAGGAATTGGATTTAAAGCATCTTGAAGACTATTCATCCAAGGGTACCTAGATCAAAGGTGTTGTCATCATCAATGATATCAAGGCAATGTCCCTCTCTTTGAAGCAAAGGATTTCATCTCAAAAGAAAATCCTTATCCTTGAAGAAGATCATCCAAGAAGCATCGAGACATCATCAAGAAGTCATCAATCATCATCAACAAAGGGATCAAGTTGAAGAGTTCATATTCACTTGACAAGTAAGTATCTTTATTTCTATAATTAAATATAGTAAATTGACTTTGTTTTGCAAGGAGAACAACAAGTTAGTTGGGTCATCAAACTTCCTTGCATGGAAAAAGAGGATAGACTTAGTCCTCAAGGAAAATGAACTTATTGATCATGTCAATGGAAAAGTACCCAAACCATGTCAAGTGAAAGCACTATCTAAATATATGAAAAAGGATCTAAGGGATCAAAGGATTCTTATAGAATCCATCAAGGACTCCCTCATCCACTATATAATAGAGTTCGAGACATCAAAAGGGATATATGATAAGCTAGTAGAACTATTCTTTGAAAGAATGATAGGAAAAATCATATCACTAAGATCTGAGGTATACAAATTGAAAGCACCAAAGGATGAAGGGATATCTACATCTCTTACCAAAGAATCTCAAATAAGGAATCAACTTCAAGATCCTAGAGAGATGATATCCAATAAAGAAATGATTACCATTATTCTAAATGATCTTAGAACTGATGAACAAGGAAACCTTGCATCAAAGGCCCATGAAGAAGAGAAAGCTATCCCATTCAATAATTTGTGGTCACTATGAAAGTTTGAAGAAAACAAGTTTAAGGGAAAAATTTATACAGGATCAGATGAGAACGATCAAACATTTGCTGTCATTTGTTATGTGGACTTATCCCTATTACAGACAAAAGTGATCTCCCTAGACTTCAAAGAACCCTAGTAACAAAAAAACAAGAACTACTACCTTTCCATAGACTCTGATTGATTGAAAGAAAATACAATGATAGAGGCCTCTTACCAATTAATCGAAATGATTGATGAAGTCCCCTTCAAATATTTCTACCATTTACTCCTCGATGCTTTAGATATCCTCTCGTCACTCCCCACAGATTCTCCATAATGTTCTGAAAGAGATCTACATAGACAGAGTCAAAAAATACATCAAAGCATCCAACATATAACTAAAGAGATAAATGAGCTAAATAACCAATTATATACCATAAACTGATCAATATGAAATCAAAATCTATGTAGGTGATCAAGGAATCCTAAAAATTAGATCAATAAAGATGTAATTGAGAAAGAACAATTTCTTTTATATTAATAAACTAGAGAAAAACATTACAACCATATAGACTTGATGTTGCAAGTCCCCTCTACAATCTCCAACCCATTTCCATGCAAGAATATACTTTCAACATAATCTCAACAACATAAACCTACTTCCAACAATCCTCCCCCAATCCTCAAACTTGTAGTAGTTTTATAAGCCAAGAATGGGAAGTTTGGGATCCATTCTCCAAGGGATGAGATCCACTAATAGTGGGATAGGAGTTCCATAAAGGAAGGGGAGTTGCTCCATGATGGGAGGGATTAGGACTGAATAGGCACCCATTCTAAGCTTGTTGGTTCGGATAGATGCTACCAAAAATGCTTCTAGACTTTACTTTTTATTTTTACATGTGTGAAGTCATGTTTACAGGTCATAGTGTAAGACAATGCATACTTATGTGCATCTTTTAATGGTATTCTTTGTGTATGCATAGAAATCAACTAGGGAACTACATAGGTAGCCAAAAATAGGTTTTTTTACCATGGGATCCAAGAATTCCACTTTCTTTGGGATGATTTATATTCTAATTTTGTAGGGGAATATTCTTGGGACACAGTTGTCTATAGAAAAAGATCCAAATCGATGGTCATTTTCCTAATGCGACAAAATGACATGTAACAATCATGTCAAAAAGCAAAGGGATGTTTGGAAAGCTTGGTCCTCAGAAAAAGAAGAAGATCAATATGTCACAAATCCAACGCTATGAATGTCAAGGATATGGGCACTACAAGAGAGACTATCCTAATCTCAAGAAGGAAAACAACAAACAAAGAAGGGAAGATGGCCATATCACTGAAGAAGTGGAAGAAGCTAAAAAGAAGAAATTCAAGGAGGAAGTTAAAGATCTCTACTATTATTGAGATACTTTTTCCTCACCGAGTTCTTCTCAAGTTTCTGTTTTCTATTATAAAGTATAACTATCATGGTAGGGATCATTAGAAGCATGATAATATGCATCAATTTATAAGATGGCATCATAAAAGCATACAAGTGAAGGCAAGAGCTCATGACATTATCTTAGAAGAAAGATAACTAAGATAGAAGTCTATGGAATCCACATATAGAAGAATTTAGCTCTTGGTAACATCATTAGAAGCATAAGTAGTACTTATGGGAAAGAGAAAGTCATCTAGTATAAAGTAAATTATACATCGTTCAAATGGAGCATTTGCAGGATGAGGATGATCAAGATCCTTTGTTGGAATCTCCATTTGAAGGTTCACCTTCTAAAAGAAGCAAGTTTCTCACTGGAAATTCCAACTTGTATGGAATCCGTGGGATGATGGTATGATATCAAAAGAAGTGAAACAAGTCAAGGGATTGAAGTTATTTCAATCAAAGAAGTTGCTGAAGGAAGTCTAGATGACCTAAATGAAGAAATGAGGTATGTATGCACACACACACACACACACACACACACACACAAACACACACATATTAAGTCATGTCATATGGTTGCAGATATTATGAATGCTCTACTTCGAGAGCATGATCAAAAGAAAGAATCTCCTTCTTTGGAAGGATGCAGGAAGGCTTGGGTCACACATTGGATAGATGAAATTAACATAATATGTACTCATATGAAATATGATGTGGTTGAAAAATTTATAGGAACTTTGGTTGGAAGTTCCTAGAAGAAAATGTGTGACAAAAGAAAGGAAGAAATCATGAAAAATGTAACTATGGAGAAGGCAATCAACATCCTAGGATTGGAATATCTAACTATGATATCTCCAATAAAGATATGAAGACCTCGATGAGGTTTGAAAAGAAAGAAACACTTGAAAATGTATATCATTTGGAGATGTGTCAACATGTATGTAGGATGTCGATGCAAATAGGAAGATGTCATGATGAAATACCATCACAAAAGTAACCTTGATTTAATGTTCATTTTTTTATTTTCAAATGCTATCTGGATGGGCTAATGCAGGGTACTGAAGGAAGAGTTGTATATTCCATCTACAACTGACACTCATGTGGTAGGATGAAATATCATAAAGGAAACATGATGTGAAGAAGGTAGAAATGCATGAAGGAAGGCTAGATATGGACTAATGGATCACTTTCCAATGAAATAAAGGATGACATGACTAACATGATTCATTAATGAAAGTGATGGATGGTCAATTACCTACGAAGAAATCCCAAAAGGATGAAGACTCCTGAATAAAGAAAAAGAAGTTTCATGACATCGAAAGGAGGATTTCTTGAAGTAATTTGTTGACCCATGATCTCCACCTAAAGAACCGTTGTAGGTCCCTAATTATGAGGGAGCCTAGAAACAAGTTTCTAACCTGGTAGAAACTTGGAAGTAAATTCCTAAGCCAAGAGGGACCTTAGGTACATTCCGTTCATAGGAATGAGTACATTCCTTATTTGGAATAGTTATATCCTCCCTAATTAAGAGGGAGAGATATACACATCATTCTTGTCTTGGCTTGGTAATATAGAATGGAGGATTGGGTAAGCATATGGCATCAGATATTCTTTGAGGATGTGTTAGGGAATCCAAGATAAGAGTACTCAAAGAGGACCGATATTCTTTAAGGACTCGGAATCCAAGATAAGAATAGTCCAGGGGGAACATACTTTGAGAGAATCCAAGTGGGGTATTTTCCGAGAGAGACAATGATGAGGGTGTCTATAAATCATTCGTCTCGCCAGCATTGTGCTCTAATATTGTGGAGAGATAGAGATGTTAGTCAAGGATTTTCTATATGACAATGCTGGATGATATGATGCTAAACAAATGAGTTACTAATCCAACTCTTCTTATGAGAATTCTTCAGATTAAGAATGTCCAAGTACCTTGTATGGATTATGAATACCTCCCTAGTTAAGAGGGAGTGTTGAAATATGTAACTAGGTCAGATATTCATAAAGACATGAGTAATTTTTATTTTATGTATTTAATGAAAGTAAGAGAAATAAATTTATTATTGTAAGTCTGAAGGCATGGGTTTCATGCTCAAGAAAATATATTTTTATAGGTAAAATCATCCATTGAGTGCTTCTAGGTTTGTTATAAAGTCGTTGAGTCATTGTCATGTATGAATGAACCATTTGGGCATGTTACATATTACAATTAAATTATTTGAGTCAAATAAGAGTCAAAATACCCTCCAAGACCAAGTCAATCATGCAAGCATCAAATCGGCCTAATGGAGCAACAAGTTGGCCAAAGGACTTGTCAAGTTGACCTAATAGGAGGCATAATGAAGCCTATACATAGGGAACTTGGCCTCATTTGGAAGAGACTTTCTTACTCACACAAGTTATTTCATAGAGACGAAAAGAAGTGTGAAGAAGGGGATATAAAAGGAAAGAGAAGAAGTCAAAGTTTTGGGTTTTATTTTGGGCTACTTCTCTCCACACGTGTGAAGGAATTAGTGCACATTTTGTTGCAGTGAAGCCAAGTTGCAAAAGTGAAGTTAGGTCACCAAGAAGAGTTGTTTTGGAAGCCGAATTCTCTAGGAGAGATAATCCACCTAAGTGAAGAAGAGAGGTTGAAGTTTCTAGGAAAAATTGAAGTTTTAGCTACATTTGAAGTTACAGTTTTTGGTTGCATTTTCTAGCCAAGTCAAAGTTGGAGTTTCTAGGCAAGTCAAATTTACAGTTTTTTGGCAAGTCGAAGTTGTAGTTCTTGGGCAAGTCAAAGTTACATATTCTAAATTTGAAACTGTAACTTTGACTTGCCCAGAAAATATAAATTTGACTTGCCCATAAACTCCAACTTTGACTTGCCTAGAAACTGCAACTTCGACTTGGCTAGAAAATGCAAGCAGAAACTGTAACTTCAACTGCAACTACAACTTCAATTTTTCCTAGAAACTGCAACTTATCTTCTTTTCTTAGGTAGATTCTCTCTCCTAGAGAATTTGGCTTCCAGAACAAATCTTCTTGGTGACCTAACTTCACTTTTGCAACTTGGCTTCACTGCAACAAAATGTGCCCTAGTTCCTTCATATGTGTGGAAAGAAGTAGTCCAAAATAAAACCCTAAACTTTGACTTCTTCTCCTTCCTTCTATATCCTCTTCTTCGCACTTCTTTTCGTCTCTATGATTGAACTTGTGTAAGTGAGAAAGTCTCTTCCAAATGAGGCCAAGTTCCCTATATATAGGCTTCCTTATGCCTCCTATTAGGTCAACTTGACAAGTCCTTTGGCTGACTTGTTGCTCCATTAGGCCGACTTGATGCTTGCATGATTGAGTTGGTCTTGGAGGGTATTTTGACTCTTATTTGACTCAAATTATTTTATTGTAATATGTAACATGCCCAAATGGTTCATTCATACATGACAATGGCTCAATGACTTTATAGCAAACCTAAAAGCACTCAATGGGTGATTTTACCTATAAAAATATATTTTCTTGAGCATGAAACCCATGCCTTCAGGCTGAAATGTCTTCTAATGACATTTGTGATATTTTAACAATTTAGAGCTATTGTTGAGAATGAAAGTGGTTATGTATTGAAGACATTACAAAAAATCAAGGCAGATCATTCACTTCTAATGAATTTGATTGTTACTGCAAAAGGAATGGAATTCAAAGGCAATTGACAACAAGTTATACTCCCCAACAAAATTTTGTGGCCGCGAAAGAATATGACAATTTTTAAAATGGCTAGGAGCATGTTGAAAGGTAAATGTCTTCCAAACACCTTTTGGGAGCTTTGTTTATTTGCTTAATAGATGTCCAACAAGAAGTTTGTGAAATATGATTTCATATCAAGCATGAACTAGAAGAAAAACGCAGTGTTTCTCATTTGAAAGTCTTTGGTTGTATTGCTTATGCTCATATTCCTATTGAAAAAAGGAAAAAACTAGATGATAAAAATGTGAAATACATTTTTATTGGCTATTGTGAGGAGACAAAGGGTTATAAATTATATGATCCACAAACTAAAAAATTGTTGGTTAGTCATGATGTGTTATTTGATGAAATATATGAATGGCAATGGAATCCAACAAGTAGCCCAAATACTTCTCCAACTAGATCCACTCCACCATCTTCTACAAGTTCAAGTCCCTTTTTAAGTCCAAGTCCTCTTCCAAGAAATGTAAAATCCTTAAATGAAATTTATGGATATACTAATTTTTCTTTAATATATTAGATTGAAGCATAACCAACTTATTTTGAGGATGCAACAAAAGAAGAGGCATGGAGAAAAGCAATGCATGAAGAAATTGTAGCAAATGAGAGGAATGAAATATAGGAGCTTGTGGATCCTCTTATTGAGAAAGAAGTCATTGGGGTCAAATGGGTGTACCAAAAAAAGTATGCAACTGATGGATATACGAAGGCATAAATCAAGGTTAGTAGCAAAGGAGTATGCTCAACAACCCAATATTGACTACAATCAAGTCTTATGCTTGTGTTGAAAGATTGGAAAGAGTAAGAACTATTTTGGCATTAGCACCACAATAAAAATGGTTAATTTATCAATTTAATGTGAAATCAACATTTTTGAATGGTGTGCTGCAGGAATATATTTATTTTGAAAAACACCAAGTATATGAAGTTGTAGGAAATAAATATAAAGTCTACAAGTTGAAAAAACATTTAAAGGCTTAAACAAGCCCCCAGAGCATCATATAGCATAATTAATAATTATTTTTTGAAAAAAAAGATTTAACAAGAGAAAAAATGAACCCAAACTATATATGAAGTCAAATGGTAATGATATATTAATAGTTTGTTTATATGTAGATGACTTGATATATAGGTAATCACTTAGTAGAAGAATTCAGGTGTAGTATCATGGTCTTCAAAGAAAAAACCAACTCTTTCATTCTCTTCTATAGAGGCATAGTACATTGCAACAACAACAACAACTGTGAAGCACTTTGGTTGAAGAGAATATTGATAGATCTAAAACACGGACAAAGATGCCACAAATATTTATTGTGATAACATATCTACAATTGCCATAAGTAAGAATTAGTGTTTCATAGCCTCACCAAACATATTGATATCAAATATCACTTCATAAAAGATTATGTGGCAAAAGGAAAAATTGAAAAATTTTGTAGGACAAATGATCAACTTATTCACCAAAGCACTACCAAAAGAAAAGTTTCATTATATATGAAACATGCTTGGAATTATATGGTTAAGCATTAAAAAAGAATGTTGAAGATAATGCTTCATCTAGTTAATTTTCAACATAAATTATAGTTCAACCCTCAACAAATTTTGAGTAATGTTATCATAGATTATAACTCCCTAAATCAATAAGAAGTTAGAATTACACTCAACTAATTAGTTTAAATTAGAGTTAGATGATAATTGAAATAGTTGTAAAATATGAAGGCAATTTCTATAATTGTAAAAGTATTAAAGGCTATATATATTGGTGTACTTGATTGTTTTGAGGAGATGAGTAATAAGAAGCAGAACAAAGAATCTCAAGCATTGAGATATTTGATATTTTTTTAATTCAATATTTATGTTGTGTTTTTCACTAGTCTCTCTCCTCATAGCTTTTCTACGCCTCCAACCTTCTTCCACACACTGTACTGTTTATCAAAATTAATTTATTGCAGTGATGGCCTTTGAGGCATTACCGTGGTGCTTTTGTATCTGGACCCTTAAAGGGATCTATGATCGAAATTCAAGCTTAAGAGCAGACATTTTAATAAACACAGGTGATGAGTAAATATTAAAACTCAATTTATACATACGCGCTCATCACTGGGTACGATATTGCGCCCTTCGGAAAAATAGGTATCCCACTTTAGTTTTCGGTAAGTCGCAAACCGTAGATCACAAAATCAGTCGTTGCAGATACATAAACACTTACATGACAGAATTTAATAATAATAGGACTGTAAATCTCGTCGTAGATTTTCTTCTTTTGGATTGCATGCAGCATATCCAGCAGAAACCTGGTTGCTTCGTTAATGCAATGCCTGTGTCACATTTGTTAAATCAATGTTGTTTCTATAAATTAGGACTATTCCAAAAAAATTATATATTTTTTGGAAAAGGAATGCACCACAACAATCAGCTAAGTAAAGAAAAGGGAGAAGAAGTACCTTGGTCCTTTGTATTCCAGGAGCACATGCACCATTTTTGGTGCAGTCGTTGTCACAATCATGCTGCAAACAGTACACTATGGGGAACAATCGCAGAGCAACTCTCCTTTGGCGGAAGTGGAATAGAGCAGCCACCACCAATAATCATTGTCTATGATGTCATGGGTGGAGTGGCATTCTTATTATGAGTCCTTATTCCTGCCCGCCCAAGGAGAGTTGCACCGCAAATGGTCACCACATCAACAAGTCACAGAAATTTGCTACTGCTTCTAGTCGTTCATACTGATCCAGGCAGATTTGGGGTATTTATGTAGTTTGGCACAAGGGATATCCAGGATGACAATAAATGACAGAAGGAATACTTTAAATGACAGAAGGAATACTTTAAAAGATTGAGATCAATGCTGTGAATCTTCCCTCTGAACTGATTCTCCGCAATTCAGATTTTTTCCCTTGCATATTTGTGCATAGTGCGATATTACGGATATAGCTTGCTTATCACATACCTATACCAATCAGAAAAGTCGAATAAAGAGTCTTCTCACACATCTGCAAATAACTGAGTCATAAAGCAGTGAAATCGAAATTGGCAGCAACAAAACAACCTGTCCTGAAACGCTTTTCCCTACTGGGGATTTAGGAAGAGGCAATGTTAGCCAATATTCCCCCAAATATGGCGATCAATGACTTCACATTGAAGTTTCTTTCACCAGAGATAGATGCTATATTTGTGTAATGGAGTCCACCGAGCAAAACCGCTAATAGGTCGACAACCGGGTGTGTTCAAAGCAAAACGTGTGTATGTTTATATTTCAATTTCAAGGATTAGTTTCATTTTAACTGGTTAATCAACATGGACGAGTTTAAATAAGTGTTTTTGGTATGAAAATGAAAAATAATTTTGAATTTCATATATACCTCACACATTATAGTTTCCATTGTGTTAATTTATGCATATTTTAAAAGAAAATTCTTATCTATATACCAAAATTCTAGATATACTTAAATGAATACACATAAACAACATTCTAGATATGCTTGAATGAATATACATATACAACACTGGTTTGCCATTATTATAATCTATGTAGAAATTAAATGGAGGAAATTTAATAGGACACTTTCACTCTATATATGAACCATATGGAGGGAATTATAATGAGTAAGAATTATATGAGGGAATTTAATAGAACCATTTACTCTTTCATTTCAGGAACATTATTCTTCAAATACAATAAAACTCTTTTTTTTTTTTTT
>APFE031182138.1:0-11980 GCA_000404065.3 Pinus taeda
TAGATTATATATAGCCATTGTAATAAGTTTTAACATATTGTGATTTTTATACAAAATAGACTATTAGTAAACTTTCATAAAGTCTTTTATAAAGTTTCCATGCTGTAATACGAAATCAAAAATAAATTTTATAAATCAATCATATTTTAAAAAAAAATTAAGTTAAAATTTAAACATATTTTAGGTGAATGTTGTCATTGACCCAATATTTCCATAACTATTAACTTATTCGATAATGCTTACATAATTTATAGGAAATACTTAATTAAAAAAAAAAATACGAAAATTTAGAAATATTTTGAAAATAATTTATTTGTTTTAATTAATTAATTTAATTAAAAAATAAAAATTGCTTTGAGAATATATCTATACTACACTTCAAAATATTTTATGAAACATTATTAATGATTAAATTAAAGTTTTTAAAACACGTGTCAATTACCATTGCGATGATATATTTCAGGTGAATTCAATTCTTCGTTTATTTATTAAATGCAAGGAAACTGGGAAAAACATTTTCAGTGAATCTAACTCTGACACGCGGCTTTAGAAGTATTTAAATGGTATAGCGTTTTGGCTCCAGTAGTTAGAAACAACTACAACTACTGTATTTACCCAATGCCGTTAAAGTGCAGTCTTTTTTTAGTAAGGAAAAAACTTTATATTATATGAACTCGGGAAAATGTACAGAATAGAAACCATTACATATTATTAGTCCTTACATGGGAACATATTATTAGTCCTTACATTGGACTATTGGCGATCGATTGATCGCTGATAATCAATTAATGACCAAAATTTTTTATGTTTCTTAAATTTTATCTAAAGTTTTCGAACATCAATTTAGCTTGCTAGACAATTTATCCAAAGTTTTCTTTTTTACTACTTATTGGAAACTTCGCGCGTATCGAGGGAAAAATACACCTGCAATGCTTTTCTTATCCAAAGTTTCATAAATGAGTTTTTAACAAGTTTTTTTATGCAAAGTTTTTAAAATGGTGGTTTTCTTAACACGGTTTTCACATTATGTTTTTTTATGTTTGTCATTAAAAAGGCGACAGGGAAGCAATAGACCATTTCTGCCTTCCGTTACTATTCGCCAGCAATAGACCATTTCTGCCTTCCGTTACTATTCGCCATGCCAATACCCTGAAATATGTGACCTTAACTAAATAAAGGTGGCGTTGCTACCCTGCCCATTGATCAAGCGTTGGATGCATGCAATGCACGTGTCGACACCCCTAGGTGATGAACAAAGGTCTGTATTTGTGTTAAGATATCCCCGATGTCTGTATTTTCCGGAGAGAGAACCTGCGGTTCTTCTAGTTTCTCTTCAATGAAGAATATCAATTTTCTCTGGTATTAAATTGTTGCTTCCATTTTTTTTTCATATGCAATATTTCTTATGTCAAAATTCATATAGATATTATGAAATAATATGGCCTTACCGATGGTAAATTCTCCTTTGATAACCTGGACAAGAGGATTAAATTCTCTAAATTCAAGTACAAGCTCCAAAATCTCACCACAGAAGTTCGGCAACTTCGAGTAAAATGAGGCTCCAGTGCTCTTTTTGTTTTTTGCATACCTGAAATGTACGCAAATTTCACTGATTATGTTATTTGACAAGAAAAAGAGCAAAATACGAGGAGAGACTTGGAAATTCTCGTCCAGTGTCCGTACAATTAGAGGTTCTGCGTAAATACTCTTTACTTCGGGTTATTTGTAGTAATTTAGGTGCTTCTTTTTAAGCTTTACCGTAATGTCACTATGATTTAATGCAGAAGCAGAGAACTGATGAAGCTGAGCAACATAAAAATGTGCAGCTCTTCATGCCGAAATAGCCGCAGCTGGCAAAGTCCCGTCGAATTTGGAAAACAAGGTACGACAAAGGTTCAATCTCTGTAGAGAAAATGGTAAAGAATGGGAAAAATTATAACTAAGGATTCCTGTGTGAAAGAAGCTGGTTTAAAAATTCCATATATATATAACTACATTAGATAAATTTATACAGTTTATATAACGTTTTTTGTATGGTGTCTTAAAGAATGGAATAAAATGTAAGATCACGATGCTCATAATTAGCAAGAAACGGAACTCTGTAAAGTGATTTTGCTCCGATGTTAGAAATTAGATAGATATCTAAATTAGAAGTTTCAGAAATCATAGTACCGTACCTTGATTTGCTTGTCACAGAGAGTGTCGAGCAGCTAATTCTCCAGAGTAAGTTTAGAGCAGAGAGTGTGGAGCAGCTCAGGTGCACCTCAAGTAAGTAAACAGACTGCTCAGGTTCCTTTACCTATATTCTAGTATTTTTGCTTGAAATCAAAGTGTTGTTACGCTGAAGCATACCTTATACTAGTTCCTGAGCCCCCTGTTGCCAAACCGAGCAGTCCTGTGTCGGGCACTGCTCCCGTTCCGGGCACCTATATGCAATGTCATTGCTGTTACCCCAAACTGCTCCACAGACACCTTCAGTATCAGCTGCTTGCTTCTTGAGTTCATCAATTGCTGTTACCCCGACCTTCGATTTCTAGAGCGAACCTCATGCCAAATTGGAAGCCAGGGAGTTGCTAAATCTGCTAATTTCTTGATCTTTTCAAATCCGCTCTAAGGGCTTGCTTTAGGTTGCTTTACGGTGTTGTTAAGAGATGTGGGAATTCATTCATTCCGTTGATCAAACTTGGGCACTCGATTCAACCTGGATAGCTGGATTGCTCCACCTTCTCCTTGTCACTCTCACGTCCTTTGCTTCGACCTGTTCATCAACATAATGTGATTATATGGCATTCATTTGTGATGAGTGCTAAACAAAAATGGTGAAATGCTTTAAAAGTATTACCTGCGCCAAATGTTTTACCAATCCCAAATTGGGCTTTAGGGTGTAAGCAGGCCAGTTGATGAGACAACATTGCTCGCTCACTGTAACGTTGCTTGCATTGCCAACGATATGGTATCTATGTTGTGCTCACACATTAAACAAAAAATTAAAAGAGATCACGGTCTTCCACTTAGCTTCGAAAAACCGTACATGGCTATCTGAAAACACCTCCTCTGTGGCAATTTTACGTGTATCTTGGCCGCGCATGGCTTCATATGCTTTCCGACTCTTGCCACGACCTCTCAATTCGTGGCACCTCCGCCGGTCACGCACCTCAATCCCACTAACATTCAGATTTACCTATATGCTCTCGAATGTATAATTTTCTATTATTTGACCTTTTTAAATTTCACATTTTTACTTTGCTACGAAATTTTTTATCATTTAATTTATTAGATAAACTTTCTAAATGACATATCTACCTTTTTGCCAAAATTGAGAAATGTATATGTATATATTAAAACAGAAAGTTGTATCTGAGCTCACTGCGAGTGTACATCAAAGGAGTTTCCTTGCATAGATAAAACATGGCTAACTATTTCTGTAGAACTACCTAAGATTTTATGGAATGTCTCGCCAATTTCAAGTGCCAACTTCTTTTATCTGATTCCATACATCTTGCTTAAAAACCTCCACATCCGTCTTTTATAATTCCATTTTTTCTAAAAGTTCTAGAATGTTGTATTATTTTAAAATTTTAAAATTTTCCTTAACTTGAAAAATAAATATCAATATAAATTCATTTTATTTTAATTTAAATTTGTTCTATGAGTATTAAAGTACTATTATTATTATTATTTTTTTTTTTTTTTTTGATAAAAATCTCTTTTAAAATGTGTATTCAGAAATTTAATCTCTTCATTTTTCATTAATTCAAAATTAAAATGAATTTATTAAAAAATGTTCATATATATTTAAAGATGTGATATTATTTTAAAATTTAAAATTTTCATATTTATTTAAATTCAAAATTAAAATGAATTTATTCAAAAAATTTCATATATATTTAAAGATGTGATATTATTTTAAAATTTAAAATTTTCATATTTATTTTTTAAATAAATATCAATATAAGTCCAATTTAATCTGAATTGATTAAATTTATAATAGCTAAAATTTTCTAAATACAAACTTATTTTAAATATCTTAAAGATTTAATGTCTTTTTATACTTCATAAATTCAAGATTAAAATAAATTTCATAAATTATACATCTTCTCTATTAACAACACATTAATAAAAGGTTAAGAATAAGATTTTTTTTAATTGTTTTATATTTTATATTTTGAATTGTTTTAAAATTTTTATTTTGAATTATTTTATTTAATATATACCTATTTAATTTATGGGAGAACTGAACCACCGTTCGCTTGGGCAGATGCACAAACTGCGAACTCACAGGACACGTCCACCTCATGCGATGGCTCACCAGCATGAAGGCCACGTGTTGCTTGCTGTTTTTTCAAATTATTTTATATAATGTTTATAATATAGAGTAAGGTTTTTATTAATATATAATTAGGTTTCATATCATGTTTATTATCCTATAGAATTAGCTTATTATTAAATAATAAATAAAAGTATTTTTGTAATCATATTAAATTTATTATTATTTGTAATTTATATATATATATAATACAATCCTCAGAGCACATGGCCGGCTGAGGTTCTGAGGCGCTTTAGTGATCTATTGAAGTTATTAGGGCTGAGGCTCTGTTGATAGATCTTCCTGAATTACTCCACTTCAGTGCTGGTATTATATCTCTTTTCTCTGGCCCCAAAGGGTATAGAAACGCAGAACTTCAACATATGGATGTCAACGTTATGCAGCGAAACATGAAATGGATGACTCATTTGCAGTCTATTTGTAATTAGATTTGGAGGGACAACTGATTTGCAGTCTATTTGTAATTAGATTTGGAGGGTTTGCTTGTCTTGGTCAATAATTCTAAAATATTTTCGAATTTTTTTCCCGTAATTAAGTTAATAGATCTATTAATTCTAAAATATTTTCGAAATTTTGTTGCTAGTTAAATTAATAAATTAATCAATTCTAAAATATTCCTGAAATCTTTTTTAAATGACATACCGCTTTCATATTTTTTTGGTAACTAAATTAATAGATTAATCAATTCTAAAATATTATTGAAATCTTTTCTTGTGACATACCACCTTCCTACTAAACTGATCCACTCTGAATTTAAATTTTAAATTAGAGATCGTTTGCTCATAATATAAGAAATTCAACTTCTCAGGCTAACGTATTGAACTGAGCTCTGAACTCTAACGTATATTGAATGGAGATCTTTTCAACTACAACACGTCTGGTATTTATATCTGCATCCAAGATGAAACATTGCAATATCTACGTATAACTATCAACGGGCGAATTCAGTGACCGCGCCGGTTTTGGTTTTATATAAAATTTATTGACAAATTATTATTATTATGAATATTGATACAACCGCTTTACAACGGTCAAGAAAGCATTATACTTATCTTTCTAAGTATTCCATAAATGATGTGAGACAAATAAATTTAGTGTGCCCATCGGCTACAAGATTCACGAGGTCAATTTGTTTGTATTATGTTGTTGTGGCAGACCCCGGCAGGGACTACCGCCACGGCAGTGGCTCCCTTGTTTATGATTGGAAAACATGTTCTCCATCTCTTATAAGAGGAGAAAGTGTGAGCTATCATATTGAAATATATATCGATCAAGATCATATCATTCTAGGTGTACAATGCTTTAGTATTTTAGGGGAAGTGGGAATATCCCTTTTTGTAAAACAAAATTGCACGTATTGGTCAGAGCAGTAAATAAAAAATGACATATACAGAAACAAAAAGAGAAACATATACAAAATTTGCAGAAAAAGAGGGAGGTTTAGAATTAACCTGGAAATAGGAAGTCCCCCATGTCATATGCATTGTGCTCCCAGGTGATCTCCAAATACCAGTTGCCAGGCGCTCCAAGCAGCCCTTTTTTTGATAAACTATCTGCTTCCATGTTCTGGGATTTGTCGATGTGCTGGATTGTGTAACCTCCATGAAGCTGCCAAAAGACCTCTATTCTCTTCAGCCATACTTGTAATATAGGAGTGTTAATGGAGGCTTTACCCAATAATTGGTCAATAATGATCTTCGAGTCCCCATATACATGCAAGTAAGGGATATTAAGAAAGCTGTTGAACCACAAGAGACCCCATAGAGCAATTGCTTCTGCCTTGTTGTTGGTGTCGTAGCCTCCATTCCAGAAGATCCTGTAGGATAGTTCAACTAATATAGTAATCCAAACCCCACATGCACAGGAACCCCTTTGTGCTGTTCTATCAAAAAAGCCCATCAGATACACAAACTATGTGTTATTATGCATGCG
This sequence comes from Pinus taeda, assembly GCA_000404065.3. NCBI lineage: Eukaryota > Viridiplantae > Streptophyta > Pinopsida > Pinales > Pinaceae > Pinus > Pinus taeda. The sequence goes on from APFE031182138.1 coordinate 6,260, forward strand.
CGGGTTGTTGTTGGGACGAGTGGGTTGTGAAAAGAAAATAGAGAAGTTTGATATGATTCAATCAGTAACCTAATAGAAATCCTCCATTGAGTTATGAAAAAGATACTTGTTTCACCAGTTCTAGATGGCCCATAAAATAAGTAATGGAATGGCTCTCCAGGAGGATTTCTGAGTGCTCCACCACTTTAGTGGCAACTTGATGGAGGAATGCGGGATATACTGAAAACCAGAACTTTTAGACAGTTTCTTCCATACTTGAACAGTATGTCGACATTGAAGAAAAATATGATTGTCGTTTTCAGTGTTACTTTTACATATAAATCATATACCCAACCCTTGCCATAGTCTTTTTAGTAGGTTCTCCCAAATGAGATTCTTTGTTGTCGAAAACAAGCGAAGAAAAGATGATGATTTTATTTGGAATTCCTATTTTCCAAAAGGCAAAAGGGAATTGTAGTTCTGCTTGCAATGTTGATACCCTGGAGAGAGAGAAATATGTATCAGCTACAATGATATTATTAGCTGTCATCTTGCCCTTCCAAGTGATTGAGTCTCAGGATCCCATGCAGCAGAGCCATTTGGAAATTAAGGCCAAGAGACCGAGCCTCTTTCCAAATGGGAATTGGACTTTGCAAATCACTTATGTCTTGACCCCAAAAATAAATGCCCTGTCCATTTAAGGGAATTTTGATGTTCTCGGGGATGGAACATTCCTCCCTAGCACCAAGGATTGTTTCAACAGCAATGAGGATATAGTTTCCAGTTTGAAATTTCCATTTAAGTTGCTAAAAGAAGATTTTTTCCATTTCCTGGAAGCTTTTCCAAATGGAAAATCCCTACTTGATGCCTATGGTGCCTTTTCTATACAAATACCTGAAAATCTTTATTTTGAGGTATTTGTGCTAGATGATTTTTCTCCAGGAGCCATCCCCAAATAAACCTCTCCATAAGGATTTCATCAATAGTGAGATGATATTTTTTCCTTTCATGGCTCCCCCCCCATATGAAGTTTGTTGTTAAGCCGTTTAGATCCTTGACAATGAATTCAGGGATGTGAAATAGATGAGCCCAATAAACCCCCAATTGTGTTAATAATGCTTGGAGAGGACAACTCGCCCTCCCAGTGAAAGGCATCTGAACTCCCACCCATATATCCTTATGAAAAAACGGTCAATAATCCATTGCCAATCAACAGTTTTGTAACAACAAGGTTTTAAGCGATATCCAAGATATTTCATTCCTTTTGGAACAGACATTGCCTTGATACCAAATAAACCTTCTATATATGTAATAACCTCCATGTCGCAATTTCTGTGGTATATTACAGATTTTCTATTATTTATGTGCAACCTGGTAGCATTTGCAAATTTGTTGAAAATATTAAAGAGGCATAACCAGGAAAAGCGACAGAGCATACCCAGGATCAAAATATCATTAACAAAAAGATTGTGTGAAATGCTGGTGTTGTTGCCTATCTTCAGTGGGCGGAACTGTTCCTCCATTACCACACTTTTTATGTGCAGACTTAAGCTATCCATTACCAGAATGAAGAGAAGGGGGGAAAGTGAGCATCCCTGCTGCAAACCTCGAGCAGCCCAAAAATATTTTGTTGGATAACCATTTATTATGACAACGTAATTTACATTGTCCACACATGCCATTATCCAATTTATACATCTGGGACTTAGTTCAATTTTGATAAGGACACATCTAAGGAAGCCCCAATCCAGGCAGTCGTATGCCTTCCTTAGGTCAATCTGGAAGATAGCTGCATTTAGCTTCGTGGTGTGGATCAAATGTATACTCTCCTGTATGTTTGCAACAACATTATGGATGAGCCTGTTCTGGAGAAATCCATGTTGTTCAGGAGAGATATATCGCGAAAGAGTATTTCACATTCTGCCTAGAATTGTCTTTGAAATGATTTTGTATATAATGTTGCACAGGGAAATCGGCTTGAATTCCGAGAAATTTTTTGCGTTGTTGTTCTTTGGAATGAGGGAAATATATGTAGAAGTGATGTGTTGATGTATTTTGCCCGTGGACCTGGATTCCTCTACCATGCTCAAAAGATCTTTCTTAAAAAGTTCAAAAAAATGTGTAAAGAGTTCAATCGTCCATCCATCAGGACCCAGACATTTATCCCTCTTGAAATATTTTAGCACATTCAGGAGTTCTTCCTCCGTGACTACTTTGTAGAACTCTTCATTTTGTTCATCCTCGTACATAGTGGGATAAGGCTGTATTCCCCAAATTAGATCCTCCGCCACTATATTTCTATTTCTGTCATATGCCTTCTGAAAGTAATGAACAACAACATTGCAGATACGTTCTTGTGTTTGGTGAATTTGGCCACCCTCATCCATAATCTCCCAGATGGAGTTTATGTTGCGATGATGGTTAGCAAACTAGTTAAAAAAAATTGTATTGCGGTCACCCTCCTTTATCCAGGACGCCCTGCTTTTTAATCTCTAGGTAGATTCCTCAATAGAAAGAATGTTTTTCTTACGAATTTCAAGTGCATGTATTCGGAGCCAGATCTTCATAGGAAGGCAGTGGGAGGACATTTTAGGTAGGATCCAATCGAATTCTTTTTGAATGTCAGCAAGTTGTTTCTTGTGGTCCTTTTGCTTTTTTTATGCCAGAGCTTGACATTCCCAAGAAGGGAATCCATCTTTTCAAGGAGATTAATCATGTGGGGATTACCAGGAAGAGCTTGTCCCCTTGGGTCTCCAGAACAAGATTATTGAAGTTTGGATCTTCCAACTAGGGTCGGTTGAATTTAAAAGGAATGCCCATACGAATCCCTGTTTTCCTCCATTGCAGCAAGATAGGCCTGTGGTCAGAAATGAAATTGTTGATGGTTTGAGCGCGAACATCCCCATGTCGCTCTAACAATTGTTCATGGATCAAAAAGCGATCTAGTATTTTGGCCACATAAGCCATTCCAGAACAACCATTATCCCATGTTGGAGCAATTTTTGTAGGGAATATGTCCACAAAATTACGCATGAGAATAGCATCTTGAATCAATCCGACCAGAGGGTCTGTTTTCCTGCAACGGCCCCATACTTCATCACAACTTATGGTGCAGTTTAGGTCACCTGCAATGATAAGAGAAACCAATTCCATCATTCCAGAGGAGAAAAGATGATCCCAAAAAGTGAATCGGTCCTTATAAGGGGAATATATATTGAGGATGTGAACGTTGCTAGGTATTCCACGAAAACTAGCTTCTAGAAGAATACCTGCAAAACACTGAAAAGCCTTTACAGAAACCCAAGAAGGATCCCATAAGGCCACCAAATCCCCAGAGAGACCTCATGAAGCAGTTGCAGAAATGTACCAATTTGGAAACATTTTCTGAAGGTATAGAACAACATGTGTGACATTATGCATAGATTCCTGTATGAGAATGACATATGGGTGGAGAGAGTAGAGCAGGCTTTTGAGAGCTAAGAATTTTGGGCAAACCCCCAAACCCCAGATGTTTAGGGATATGATGCAGTTCATGCGAGCAAATCATTGGGTTTCCATGCTCTAAGGGCCCCAGAGGAAGAAAAATATGCAATCGGAACATCAACAAGGAAGCAGCCCATTGGGGAGATGGATGAGATATTTTTATTTCTTCCCTAGAAATGTCGGTGTTAGGACCCAGAATTGACCAATTTTGACCTTATATTTCCATCATAATATTATCCTTTTCAGTCATAAGTTATAAGCTTTGATCACACAATGATTTGATCACCCCAAGGTATGGAGTAACTTCCCGCATATCTATATGTTTAATTGTTCACTGCATATTCGTAAGTACCTTTGTATTTATCTTGGGAAAGCTGACTAAATTGCTAAGTAATTGTCTGAAGCCCGCAGGAATTATAACCTATAGTTGCTGTAACACCAGAAACAGCAACTACGCAGTTGCTGCAACACCAGAAGCAACAACTACGTAGTTGATATAGTCAGCAACAGAAATCACCTAAAGCGGGTATTTTGCATCAGCTGGGAATAACAACGGCAACTATCTGAGGAACGCTGACGTGGATGAATCAAGAAATTGTCCAAAGCAAGTAGAACTCAGTTACCAGGACTCAGAACTAGAATAGCACGGGGAATCAGCGAAAGGAATGTACGTATCCCAAGGAAGACGGTCGAAGAACAGTTACCAGCTGTGTAACAGCTAGAACCTAAACAAAGAATATATCGTCATATTGTTGCAACAGCATCTCTGTAATTCTTATTTTTGATTAAACGGATCAACCAATTGAACCGTAACAATCTATTGTAATAGATGTCTCCTCTATAAAGAGGAGACATCTACATTAGTCAGGGAGTAGTCTGTAAGAGCATTTTGTAAGAATATAAGCAATTTGAACTTTACTGTACTCGAATTTTTGACAGATGAATAGAAGAGCGTTCTGAGTATTTAAGCTATTCTTTGTGTTCTGGGGAATCTTGTGAGAGGGACTGGGCCCACCTTCCTCACAAGATTCACCCATTTACTTTGCTGTCAAGTGTGTAAGTGTGTGATAGTTTCTTTTTGTAGATACTCTGTTTGGACTCTGTAGCATTACCTCTTGCAATTCTGTTTTGCTAGCACTCTGTTTTATTAAGTTATTTGAAGTTATGCAAGCGTGTTTCACCGGTGAATCTGAGTGCAGTGTGTGTTAGAAATTTGATTCCAGGGGCAGGTACTGAACGTCCTCACCTGGAGGATAGGGTCCTGATCCTCTGCCAACAGAGCATCCATTTCCTTGTTTCTTAGATCTGTAATTTTAATAAATTCCTTTTATTTTTATCAGCATTGTGATAACCTAGTACAAGAACTAAGTATACTACAGCTTTCGATGCTTTTAGAATTTAAGTACAAACAGTACGCAGTGGCCTTTAGAATAAAAAGACTTTCCCAGGTTGACAATTAATGTGGTACTTGATTGTTTAATTAATAAACAATTCAACTAGCCAACATTTTGGCGCCGTTGCCGGGGAAGGCAACTAAAGATTTCTAAAGGCATTAATGATTTCTTTGTAAAAATAACAGGTGCATGAGAGGACGCAAGAAACCTAACTTCACAGGTGGTAAGGGAGGAAGAAAGACTTTCATTGACGAAATCATCTCAGAGGCTGAAACATCGTAGAGAACGAGTTCCCGGAGACCTCAAATCCAGTACTCCTCACAAACGGATCGACAGACGGAGGAAGTATTGGGGCCTGAAAGGAAGCTGGAAGTATCCGAACACACTGAGGAACTGGTAGAAGAACCTGAAGAACTGGAAGATACAGAAGATAAAGTAAGTGACTCAGGAGAAAGACCAATGGAGGATAACAGAACAGAAGGAAGGGGGGAGAACTCACTCTCTACCCTGGAATTCCCTATTGGGGACCTGCCAAGAGGAACGACTCCTATGAAGAACATTCCCCTTTCAGCGCTACCCAATTTCCATGGGTTATCCTCTAAAGACCCAGATGAATTCCTCTTTGAATTCGATATATTATGTAGAAGTTATGATTATATGAACTCTAATAAGAAACTAAAACTGTTTCCAGCAACACTAAAAGGGAATGCGTTGAGATGGTTCATGAGCTTAGGGGCTCAGGAAATCTCCACCTGGGACCAGATGAAAGATGCATCCTTGGCCAAATACCAAGATTACTGCCGAACAAGAGAAAGGAAGGAAGAGCTGTTTAAGATGGTGCAGAAGGAGGATGAGAGCTTAGAAG